>JAPXFQ010002611.1:0-18776 GCA_028564705.1 Apricaphanius iberus
CATTTTTGTAGTGTGGGCTTCAGGTTAGAGTGGCAAAGAAAAAGCCATATCTGAGACTGGCCAATAAAAGAAAAAGATTAAGATGGGCAAAAGAACACAGACATTGGACAGAGGAAGACTGAAAAAAAGTGCTGTGGACGGATGAATCCAAGTTTGAGGTGTTTGGATCACAAAGAAGAACGTTTGTGAGACGCAAAACAACTGAAAAGATGCTGGAAGAATGCCTGACGCCATCTGTTAAGCATGGTGGAGGTAATGTGATGGTCTGGGGTTGCTTTGGTGCTGGTAAGGTGGGAGATTTGTACAGGGTAAAAGGGATTCTGAATAAGGAAGGCTATCACTCCATTTTGCAACGCCATGCCATACCCAGTGGACAGCGCTTGATTGGAGCCAATTTCATCCTACAACAGGACAATGACCCAAAACACACCTCGAAATTGTGCAAGAACTATTTAGAGAAGAAGCAGGCAGCTGGTATTCTATCGGTAATGGAGTGGCCAGCGCAGTCACCAGATTTGAACCCCGTTGAGCTGTTGTGGGAGCAGCTTGACCGTATGGTACGCAAGAAGTGCCCATCCAACCAATCCAAATTGTGGGAGCTGCTTCTAGAAGCATGGGGTGCAATTTCTCCAGATTACCTCAACAAATTAACAGCTAGAATGCCAAAGGTCTGCAATGCTGTAATTGCTGCAAATGGAGGATTCTTTGATGAAAGCAAAGTTTGATGTAAAAACAATCTTATTTCAAATAAAAATCATTATTTCTAACCTTGTCAATGTCTTGACTCTATTTTTTATTCATTTCACAACGTATGGTGGTGAATAAGTGTGACTTTTCATGGAAAACACAAAATTGTTTGGGTGACCCCAAACTTTTGAACGGTAGTGTATATATATAAAATATGAAAAATACTATTTGAAAAAAAGACGAATCTCAATTTTTCAATTCTGAGTCCCTTAAAGCAGATGAAAGAGAATGGATTACTATGCTTTAAATAAGCAAAACATTTATCAGTAATTTGAACTATTAGCAGCATCCTAGTCAGCTGTTGACTGAAGTCACCTCAGATCACTGGTCCAGGAAATACTACGTACAACCATTAAGAGCAGATAATATAAAGGAAATGGGCAACATTGATGAACACTCTCAGTCATCCAGGACATGATAGTTATGACAGTTTAAATGAAGGCAACTGGACTTTTTCTTCTAGTCTTTTTCTTCAGTTCTGAAAGACTGGATTGGGAGAAGCCTCTTGGATGAGAGACAAAATATTTTCAAGACAAGAAGAGAAAATTGAGTTGGCTTCATTTAAATCTTAAGAACAAATAGGATACTAAGTTTTTATTGTCTTAGACATAAGTCTGACCTCTGCTGTTTTTCCTGCTCTGTTTTTATTTCATACACTGGTTTAATCAGCTTTTCTTTGCTTCCCAGCAAGTATACATACATACATACAGACATACATACATATATACATGCAGCTTTTATTATAACAAAGTATTCAAAAACGTCCCAACCCTGACCACTTGTGGCACATTCACTGATATTTTTAACTTTACAGAGAGTACACAAAACTACATCAATTAAAAAAATGCTTCCCATTCCCAGCATAATTCCCAAACTGAACAGTATCCCTTTCTGGGAGCTGACAGCAAGTTGAAGAGTTACTGAGGCCTTTGGGAACATTTTTGGTTAGGAAAAAATATAATAGATGCAAAGTTTGATGTAAGATGTTTGATGCATCTTCTGTATCTCCTTCAAAAAGAGCATGAGCTTTAGTTTTGTTTTCATATTTACACTCAAAATGGTACGTTTTTCAGTCATAATTAGGTGTTAATAATGATTAATTTGATTATTTTTTTATCAATCGTATGACAGCCCTAGTGTTTAACCAAACATGTCCTTAGCTCTGGTACTTGGATAATTTTATTTTTGGCTCATCCGTTCGAAAAACAATAATCCAGAATTACTGATCTTAATCTACATTTTCTCTGTTGAACTTAAGTCTGGCCGTATTGCTTTTCCTGCTTGCACTCCTCTTATGGAAGTTATATCTAAGCATAGGGGTGTTAGATACTGACAAAAAAAAATAATATAAATAATTTGCTGACATTGATGGAAACTGAAGGTTGATGGGAAATTCAACAATTATCAAATCAGCCTTATTTTGATGTGTGGGTGGTTTAAACACTACCTAACAGACTATTTTGTAGATACAAATAACTATTTATCTAGCCTAGATATTGGTCAATCAAACCAATCAATGATTACTGGCTATGAAGATTTTCTAAGAATGTTTAAAAATACATAATCAGCAGCAGCTCCTAAAAAAAGAAAACCACCGCAGCAAATTATGGTGATGCCACAGCCATAAATGAAACCAAAAATCATGACTGGAACTGATGGTTACATATTTACAGTTGTTAATTCAGCGTTCGCGTGCCACTGTCTGTCGTCATAGAAACCATTCCTCTTTCCGTTCGCCACTGTGATCTTGGTGCTTTTTTTCTCGCTTCTTTCAGGCTTTGCTGAATAACCTCGTGTGTGTGTCCAGAAAGTAAAATATGTCCAATCAGTAAGGATGTGGTTGGTTATGTGGGACTGGGTGGAACCGGTTAATTTTGGTTCTGTATTCAAGGTCTCCTGCTTTATCACATTTGTTCTTGGCAGACAAAAAAAAGAAGAAAAAAAAGAACGAAAGTTTCTTGCTACTATCTCTAAAAAAGAAGACCACAATGTCTAATCTTCAGACATACAGTAGCTCAGCAAAAGCAAAAATACTAATAACTAATTAGGATGCTAAGAAAACCTTAATCTAACCATGTGCAGTGATACCTTTTTTTCTACAGTGATTTTTTTAAAATTCGGCTTTCAATATGAACCTGTTTGATCAGGCAGATAGGTGTTCTGAATATCCAGCAGTAAACTGTAGTGGCTACAGCAGGATGGTTGGTTTTAAATCCTTTTTAGGCCTTTTTAAACCCTTGACCAAACTCAAGCTGCTTTAATCTTCTCTCCAAAGGCCCCAGATGGCTCTCCTGAGTTAACCGTGGTGTCAACAGTCACTTTACCATTCAGAAACACACCAAAATGTCTGACGTTTAAAAAAGGTCAACCTCATTGAAAATGCGTAGGAATGATGTTCTAATTTGGTATATCTGATTAGACACACCTGTGGGTAAATTCAGCCACTTGAATGCCAGATTGCACCAACAAGGTTTAACTTTAAACTCAGATTAAATCGCTGTTAAAGTCTGATTGACTTTAAACCTACTCCAAAATGAAGGATTTAATTTAATCCTCTCTTTTAAAATCAGTTTATTTTTTGCCAAGTTTAAATTTACTGTAAGTATTTTAGAGGTTGCTCTATACAATCTTTTGTTGCCAGTCATTTTGAATGATTTTTTTCCCTTCAATTTGTTGAATAATAACATATTCAGTAGTTCACTTTTAGTCAGTTTAGTTAATAATAAATTCTCATCATGCCATTACATGTCATGCTGATTAATGAAATACATGCATTATACATGCTGCCAACTCCGGGTCAGCAACATGCGTGGAGTACGGTCTGCAGGTCTGAGATGATGCTCTGTTGGTAATCTTTTTTTTATCGATTTAGTTACTCAGTGCATAAAATTCCAAATGTCTGCACATTTGCACCAAGTGGCTTACACATTTCAACAGTTTGCTGTTTAGTTGTCAGAGTGTTCCGGGCCATTGCATCTCTGAAGAACCAGATACGAGATACGTCTACAAGCAGGCACACACCGAAAGTAGGGGGATGTTCTATGGCTGATCTTTTATGATCTGCAAGAAGCCTGGTGGTTTCTTTGGACAAAGAGACCACGTGGCGCTTATCTACCGGATTAGCTACAAAGAAACTTGAAAAAGGTTGAGGAAAAACAGGAGGAAAACGACTCTCGGTGTCTACCTGCCACTCAGGAGGAGCGCCGTGACGCTGTTAAAACCCACGGTCGAGTGACAGTAACATGCAATCAACCCACAAACTGCTTATCTATTAAACAATAACTATTCTAACACAATTGTACAAAAAGCTCACAGTTTACCCGTAAATAGAAATACAAACACAGCACAGAAACTCCAACACGGAGCGCTCAAGTGACACAGACTCACTTGAAGTTAAGAATAATGCATGCATAAAATTACAAACAGAATTTTCTAATTCATTCCACCCAGGTTGGAAATAAAATTAAATGAGAACAGTCTTACTTTAAAGAAGAAGTTTCCAGGTGTAGAAGAAAAAGATACTTCTGATTGCGACGGAAAAACGCGAAGGGGAAACGGAGCGCGAAAAAGGGAATGAAAAAAATAAAAGGAGAGAGAGAGGTTCGGTGGACTGCGCAAATAGTTTGGGGGCCAGCCAAACTATTGAAGGGGCTTGGTTGCAGAAACGGAGAAAATTCCAAAAAACACGTGTTAGGAAAAGAGGTCTCTCCTTTGAAGTTCTGAAAGAACTTACCCACTTGTAGAAACGAGCTGGAAGAGGAAGAGCAATGGCTTTTTTGCACTTTTATGCTGAGTGTGAGCGCTTTGCCTCCCTTTCCCCGTATCTGTCTCCAATCAGGCTGTGGGCAGCAGCGGCGGTTTTGAGGGATTGCAAAATCATCCAGCGCTCAGCGGATTCGAAACGGGGAAGGAGCGGATAGCTCCGCCATTGGTCAGAATGCCGTGGCCGGGGGGGAGGGAAGTGCCGCCGGAGGGGAAAAGGAATTTGTCTGATCTTAACAATCAGACTTTCTAAGTTCAAACATTCATGTGTCAGACCCAACATGCCCCCCTTCAGTTCCAAAGGGTGTGTTCAGTCCATTCTTTGGAACTGGTAATGGTCTTTTAAAGCGTCTTTTATTGCAAGTTGGTTCAATGTTTTAGTCCTTTTTGGACAGTAGTGAACAACAGTCCATGAACGCAAATGATTTAGTCCATTGTGACACAGTGTGTGAAACCCTCCATGAGCGCAACAAACGATTCAGTCCATTGTGAAATGGCAGGTGGAACAGTCCATTTCGCAATTTACTCAGTCCATTGACAGAGTTACGACAAAGTGACAGAAAAAGAAAAAAAAATGGTATGGGTCCGATGATATATGTCCTAGCATTCCCCCCTTAGCTGTAAAGAGTGGAATTGTGGGGTACAGTCTTTATAGCTACATTGGGCACATGTATCGCAAACTGTTTTTGGTTAACCCTACCCTGGGTGGAGACACCTGGGCGGAGTCTGACTAAAAAAAACTTAAGCCCATATATAAGAAAATATCAGACAAAGAAAATGGGAAAAAGGTTTCATAGATCAAATTAAATGAGTCAAAGACACATAAAAATGTAACAAAACAAAAAAAAATTTTTTTTGACCCCCTTTGCCATGAAGTATTTGATTTTTGGGAAGGGGTAGCATTAGGTAGGGAGGCGGCAGATTGGCGACACTTGACGTCCATCAGGCACAGGTGTCTGTTTGCACCCTGGGCCTTGGATTGGCTATGAATCGAGGTGTAATGAAGGTCATGGTGTTGAGTCTAGCACGCAATTGTGTAACTTGATTGTAAGCGGTGTAAGCCATCACTCCAGTGATGACCCATCGGCTTACAAGCACGATCAAGGTAAAAGTCCTAAGGTAGGATTCTGACCAATTGTCTTTCTTTGGAAATTGAAATAGAGCGGTAAGTGTTAATGTCAGATTAAATTTAACCAATTTGGTCCCCTCTATTAGTAGTTGTTGTTCAATATAAGCGTTAATAGAAAAGTTGTAGCCGTTAAACGCGTTCATTATTGCAATTTCTGCATCATGCCTGTCCGTATCCAGGTGATGGAGGATGGTGTCGCCATGTGCAACACTGCCCCCGGTAGCACAGTCCAAAACCTTGCCTGAGCAATTTAATTTAACTTTGGTGATTGTGTCATGCTGCTCAAATGACATCAAGGCTTCCAACATTGGTGTGCTAACCAGCCAGCGGTTCCCCGACCTTTCAATTTTGTTTCCATTCCTGCATCCTTTTAATGTCATAGTGGTATGACAACTTGTTGAGGAGCGTTAATTCTTAGGCCACAACAACAATTATTCATGTTTTTAATCAAGTGTGCAACTTTTGTTCTGGTGCACGGAACAAAATTACGAATAAGAGTTTTAGGATTTAGTTAATCTCAAATTGATGGAGTTTAAAATTGGATATGGATGTTTCTTTTCCAACATTCCATATTTAGAACAGATTTGAGCATCCATGTGTTTGTTTTTCCCATGATAAGAAGGTTCAGTATGAAACCAATTTCAATTCGATTTGGATTAATACAATTGGAATTTTCTACCCAGGCTATATGCCTGGTGAATTTGGAGGACTGTAGAACATTTTCTTTTGCACTTTGAGTGTCTTAAACATTTTGAATGGAAATAAATTAGGATGCGTCCTAATAAAAGATTGTCTACAGATAATTTAAATTATCACTGAGATTCTGTACGAAGTCTCTTAATTTTTGTTACTATTTGTTTTGCAGCATGTAATTTTTCAGGTCACTGAAAAGTTTTCAAAATATGCATGGTTTAGTGAATTTGTCTGTAGTGTAGCTTTAAGCTCAAAACAATTTTTAACTGAGGATATATTTAGACAAACTGGGTTTAACAGGGAGTTAATAATGTGGAGTCTCCTTACTCCAGTGGAGCATCTGAGATTGTCTGAGAATAAACCATATGTTGATCAGTGATTTAATAATGCTTAGAGTCTTTTCCCTTTGGAAATAGGCTAAAATTTGGAGAAAAGTTATATTTTATCAGCTGCTGTTTTCAACACATCAGCTATTTCAACTGATTGTTGATTTAGCTTTGAAAGTAGGTTGTGTATTTATGGAAACTGATATGTTTTTACATGTGGGGTTCTGAGCGGCCCTAAGTGAGATGGGGGTGTGGCTCCTCGGCCGACCCGGATGGATCTTGGCGGCCGGAGCCAGGTGTCTGTCTAGCCTTGGTGACGAGGTTTCTCTTCACCCCCTTTTGGAGGAGCAGGTGTAGCTGATGAGGTCATTGTGTCTCTCAGCTGCTGTACAGCTTCAGAAAATAACCTGCGGCAGACATTTTCTAAATCTTCCTGTGTCAAGGGTTCACTTTCTGACTTATTCTGTCCAAACTGTCTCTGGCTCACCTGGTTTGGCTGGGGCGGACCTCTGTCAGACTGGGTGTAGTCCGGTTTTCGAGGCCCGAGGTTCTGCTAACCTTTACCCCCCCTCGTTCTGTGGTGTTGATCGGGTCGACTTCTGTGGCTTTATGGCAGCCTTTGTTCTGGTGGGAGGAGCTTCCCCCCCTTCCAGGTCAAGACTGCCATCCTTCCTGGCCTCTATCTGTAGGACTCTGGGTTCGCTAACTGGCTGTCTGGATCTGCTTCTGGTTTCCCATGCTATCTGAGCGAACCTCCTGATCTCCTCCATCTTTAATTTCTTCATCCTGCAATGCATAGTAATGTCAAAGCTTATGGTTTCATGCAAGTTGTGAAGGAATACTGACTTAAAGCAGGGGTCTTCTTCCAGGCCTGGAGCAGTCCGACCTTGGAAGTACGCTGCACGGAGTCTCCTAAATAATCTCTAGGTGGTTCATTTTTCTTTTGGACCACCGACAAGGCACCCAGTGTAGCTGTTGCCTGGTCAGCGTACTCCTGTCTGAGCGCTTCGAAGAAGGGATTCTATATGGTTATGGACCATTCTAGAAGTGGTCTTCCGAATTAGCTTTTCGCGTGTGGAGGGATTGGGCAGATCCAAAAGGCATCTTTCTACCTCCCTAAACAGGCTGCCGGAGGACCTCAGGGCCGCAGAGAACGTTCATGTTTTTAAGAGCAGGCTCAAGGCTCACCTTTTTAGCTAAGCTTTTAATTGATTATTATTTATTATAGTGTGTTTTATTGCTCTGTATGTTTTACTTGCTTATATTTTAACAGAGTTTTATTAGATATTTATGTTATTATATGGTTAACTGTTTTTACTATTATATTTATTTCTACTTATTTTACTTAAATTAGCTCTAGTTATTTTACATTTTTACTTATTAATCCTTCTTTCAGTGTTTCCTCTGTGGGAGCCCTCTGCCGCGGGGGCGTTGGTCGGCTGCGGTGTCCTGGGTGCTCTTTGCTCAGGTGGAGGTGGGCGTCTCCACACTCCCTCCTCTGGGCGCCCTGTCGGTGTCCTGGCTGCTGCAGTGGATGTGCTGCTGCCGGGGCAGACAGCTCTCCTGATGGCGTTTTACTTACGTACCTGACTCATCTGAGCTCAGCCCAGTGTCTACCTATGGTCTTATGCGTTTTGTGGAGGTGTCTGTGTGTTTGTGTTTGGATGTGTGCCAGTGTTTGTCTCTGTGTGTTTGGGAAATGGGTTTGGAAAGTGGGAATAATTGTCATTTTATTTTATTTTTATTATTATTTTTATTTTTTTATACGTGTCCTGTCTAGCAGTTTGCCACTCAGAATTGGTGTCTGAGTACCAAGTACAAGAGCAGATTTACTTTCCCAAGCAGAGTATTACATCTTTGCTGTAACACTCCACTTGATGTATATGTATGAAAAAATCTTTTTTAGTAATTACTCAGGGTTCAATTTCCTGAAGTCATGGACACGAAACCGACACAAGAAGGAAGAAAGGAAGAAGGTGAAGAAAAGAATCCGCACCAGCAGAGGCTCCGAGAGATCGCAGGGACGAGCCCACGGGCTCCGCCGGAAACCGACTACGGCAGGGCGGGCCTGGAACAGGACCCGGAGGCCATGGGGATTAGGGGCACCCCGCCCCCCAGCAGGGCCCCGACCAGGGACCCGCCGAGAGGGGTCATTTTATTTTTACAATTGTGGGGAAGGGATTGGAATGTCTGTTATGTGGGGTCATTTTAATCTGTAAAGCACTTTGAGCTGCATTTTTGGTATGAAAAGCGCTTTGATTTGATTTGACAAGATATACATTTAAACTAGGGCACACTGCAGATTAATTGCAGGGATGAAAGATTGTGATTTTTAAAGCATCAAACTATTTAGGCAACGTGCAGTTTACAGAAGACTTAAAAGTCAAAACATCAATGTCGTAATTTAGAAAAAAAATAAAACCACTTCCATCTCGCCCCCAATCTGTCTTCTAGACGTAACCCTGCATGTCCTCCATGCTTTGTTTGCACTGAGTGGTACAGCATAGTTTGCTTCAGCTGGGTGGGTTATTTTTTTGGTCTGGTGTATTCAGGATAGCATTTCCATCACCAGTTGGACTCTCAACTAAGCAAAGGGGGTTAAATCTAAACGCCTAACTTTGTGTCATACTAGTGTTAAGAAAACTGATGAACTAGGATTTTTCATGCTTTTTGTCCCCAATCGATAGCAGAGTTGTGTGACATGAGTATCGTAACGTTGTCCTATGAACCTACAACCGAAGGGGGCCCATGAATGGTATGGCACGGGTATCGGACGCTTTCACTATGTTGGGTCACGCAAACAACCATCATGTGGTGCTACTCTGCTCTAGCGGAAGTCTATAAATACAGCCCGCTTCCACCCGCTCATTTCTTCTGCATTCCACCGGCCGGGGAGCTACAGAAGATCATCTCCAACCATCTTCCTTCGGTGGCTGAGGGAGGCCAGAGTTTCTGGCAGAAACTTGCTCCAAAGGAACCCAAAGACCACTCCAAGTGAATCTTGAACATTGATAAACAAAGACGTTGTTTATCCCCAGAGCCCGAACGACTCTAAACGCCCCACGTACGTCGCAGAGAGCTACAGCTAAAGAAGCCCACGTGTCAGTTAGACCGGCGTTTCATAAACAAAGATCGCTATTAACGGTTCAAAAAGAACTTGGTTTGTTTAAGAACATAAACTAATCTCATTAGCCGTGTTTGAACTCTCCTTATTCTATCAAGACATGGGAATTCGATTGTTTTACTGTCGTGATCAATCCATGAATTAAATAATCCTCCACACGTTAATTACTCTTATCCAGATTATTTTTTAAACATAAAATGTATTAATCCAAAGAATGTTTAGTGTAAAGGTAAACCACTGGTGCTAAATAATGTTAAACTAATAACAATTAGTGAAACTAATTCAGCTTTATTCCAGCATCTTCAGATCAAGCCTTGGTTCTTAAAGGACCACAATCCCTCCAGTATCATATCAGAATTTATGGTTCCTCATCTTATTACTTACCCCTCTATGGCATGAATTTTTACTTAATGAGAAAAAGTATATATGTCACCCTAGTTTTGGGAGCTTGGGAGGGTCCTTATAATATATCAATCAGAAAATGTGTCCTCCCCCATCCCCCCAATCAGATTTTGGTTTGTTGCCTCAGGGCAACAACATGCTATGAGGGTACTAAAACGCCTAGGTTTTCTTAACTATTTAATTAGTAGAATGAGGAACAATCCAGGAATAACACATTTTTATTTCAGTTTTATTTCAACAACAACAATTTCAACAAGTTTTATCTCAACAAACAGACACAAATGGTTTATTAATTAGGGCATTAGAGATTAGCTGCAGTGTGAGTTGATGTTCCTGATCGTGTGTTCCTGTGGAGTACTGAATGACTCTCTTTTCCTCTTTTTTACAAAGCACAGTCTGTATTATTCTGTATGGAATCTCAAAAAGCAGTTGCTGGTGGATGTGGAACAGAGTTGGGCATTTCATTTTTGGCACTTGGCTTTAGGTGTACCTTTGCATCCTGGTATCTCGCATCTCCCTTTCTTTCCATCCATGACCATCCAGTGGGCTGTTGCATCCAGTCGCACATCAGGGACCGGAATAGGTGTAGTGGGTCCTCTTCTCCTCTTTTCTTCGTACTCCGCAGCAATTGTGGAACTGGGACGACCTCTCTTACGCTCCACATTCTTGCCACTTTTGCAAAAGCTTCCTGCAATTTACAACTTGAACGTTTAAAGCCTGCTCTGTTCTTCTTTTCTCATCCCACTGTTACTGCAGTCTCTCTTGTAGAGAAGCCAGGCTGTCACGATGATCATGTCAATCAAGTGGAACATCAGCTGGTGGTACCACTTCTTCGACCTGATTTTGTTGCGGTACAGTGCAATGAGAGAGTCCAGCAGATCCACTCCACCCATATTCTTGTTATACTCTCTCACCACAGCAGGACAGGGAACTTTGATTTTTTTTATTTTATCTTGCCATCCCACCTATCGACGTCAGTGACTGGGTGCGTTCCAATGTAATTACTCAGAAGACTGAATGAACGGTTATCATACCACTTTACAGCATGCAAGGTGGTTTCTCCGACCATGGCCGTCTTCTGTTCAAAAGATCCACGTCCAGTTCTCTTCAACTCAGCATCACACATCGAGTTGACACCTGGTAGTCTGTTGCTACGAACAGTACCAGTAGAGTGAATTCCCTGCTGAGCAAGTGTGAGCATAAGAGGGACACTTGTGAACCAGTTGTCAAAGAACACCTTGTGGTTATGCTGTTTGGGTATTGGCTGGGCCAGGCGGAGGACAACGTTGCCACTTGCTCCTACATCGGGCAGCTCGGGGGGTTGCACAACTCTCCCTGTGTAAATCTCAAAGCCAGCCAAGACGGGTATCTTGTAGCCTCATCTCCTTGCTTTTTAGTGGCAGGTATTGCTTGAGTCTATTTCTTCCCTTGAAAGGGACCATCTGCTCGTCTACAGCTAGTTTCTCACCCATTGGGATCGTCTGCAGCTTCGAGGTAAGATGAGTGACCAGTGATCGGATTTTGTGGAGTGGATCAACATTTTCTCCTTGTCTAACTTCATTGTTGTTGAAGTGCAGGGATTTTTTTGATGAACTCCCATCTGTTTATTGCCATGGTGTCAGCTACCTGGGACACTCGGGTCGCTTTGTTCCAAAACATGCGGGTCCCTGGTAATCCAAACGACATGTACACAGCTGTACGGATTAATTGCTCCAGTTCTTTGGTAGTGAGGTTAAGGGGCTTGTTGGTGTCACACTGAATGGCATATAAATTTGACTGGCCTGCCATTCTGGGTAGTCAGTGATGTTGGCACTGTGGGATGTTGTCCAAAGGGGTAAGCATGGAGCATCTTCCTGTGATACTTGATTTTAATTTTATTTTCTTCATCCACAGACTCATTGTCATCAGGCAGGCCATCTGTTTTCAAAAGAAACCAGTAAGTATAAAATTAAAACAGATCATATACACTCACTGGCCACTTTATTTGGCACACTTTACTCAAATGGCCTCCTCAGTCACCAGGTCTCAATCCAATAGAGCACATTTGGGATGTGGTAGAACGGGAGATTCACGTCATGGATGTGCAGCTGACAAATCTACAGCAACTGCATGAGGCTATGTTTCCAGTACTTTGTTGAATCCATGCCATTAAGGTAGTTCTATAGGAAAAAGGGGGGCCAAAGTGGTACTAGCAAGATGTACCTAATAAAGTGGCCAGTGAGTGTATAACTCTCTTCAACTGATGCACATACATGTGCATACATATATTCCTTCTATACAGTATGTTACTCTACTGACTGAACCCTGATCTCCAAACTCTCCCTCAAACCTGATTCTGGAGTCCACTCTTCCTCACTGTCACTCTCCTCAAGCTCACTGTTTGAAGGAATGAGCCTGACTGCTTGATTATGTTCCTTACACCCATAAAATGATTGTGCATCCATTTCCTATGACTAATAGTAGATAATACAGCAAAAACATATATTATTTGGATAACTCTGCATCCCTACACATCACCATCCATGAGCATTTTATAGTTCACACCAAAGTGGCCTAACTGCACAATGTTGCCCTGAGGCAATGAATGAAAAACTTTTTTCACATTTTCACATTCAACATTTTTTCATGCGCATCATATGTATTATTTATACAAAGTTTAAATTTAAACATGTTAAAAAGTGAAATTTGTCTTACCTTCTGCTATCAGTGTGTCCAAATTGCCTGTGGTCCCAAAAAAGGACTGTTTCACCCCAAGACAAAAGGTCAAAGCCACGCCCCTCAAAAAATTTAAAGGGGCGGTGTATGGGCTAAAATATTGGTTTGTTGCCTGAGAGCAACACCATGCCATAGAGCACATGTGTCAAAATCAAGCCCCAGGGGCCAAATCCGGCCCTCCATGGCCATTTATGTGGCCCTCTAAACTCTAGAAAACCATATATACTAAAATAAAACTATAGATAGAACATTTAAGTTTAATTTTTTTGCACCACTATACAATTTTATTAGTAAACTAAAATCAGTTTTTATTTAAATATTCTTTAATCACATTATTATTTAAAGTTGTTTAGGATTATTTAATTTTAAGACCTACATGTGGAATGTGGAGGGTGATTTTAATGGTTAGTTTTATCAATACTTTCTGCCACAACCGGCCCTTTATGGATATTCATCACCTGATGTGGCCCAAAGTGGAAATTAGTTTGACACCGCTGCCATAGAGGGATATCCATATTTTTGTGGTCTTTTATTTTTAGCTATTCATTTATCTTAAATCAGTAGTGTATTCTTTTTCTAGCTTGGTGATTAAAATGTTTTTCTTATTTTTATTTTTATAAATAAATCTTCTATTGTTGGAATGTAATTGTTGTCGTTCTTGATTCAACACATACATATTGCAAAGTTTATGGTCAATAAACGGTAAGAATTAATTCCTTCAGATTATGAGACTGATATAGACATTTGGCTTGCAAAATAGATCCTGATAAAGGTGGTGCCCCGAATAATAATAATTTTCTATAAATTACTAATCTTATTGACTGCCATAAGCAAACCTTTGACTATTAATAGCCAAAAGCCTACATTCTTGGTAATTTCCACAACAATGAAAACAGCAAAAATACCACACGGACCCATGCCATAGTGCTCAGTGAAAACGAGGCATATGTAATTCTGAGGTCAGTTGACATGTCAGATGGATGACATTATCAGATAGCAGCTTATGGTAAAGGTTGGAAACCAACAGCGAAACCATCTGGTTGGTCACTGCCAAGCTGATCTGCTTTTTTATGCTTCTAACTGCTAAAAAATCACCTGTATGTTTTTTTTGTTCCCCATCTGTCTCTTTATACTGTACTTGCTGCTTTCATTATATACCCACAGAGTCCAGCCACCACGTTGGAGAAATAGAGCCATCAGGAAGCAATCTTGGCTGAGATGAGTTGAAGGTGAAGTATGGGAACGTATTATTGACTTAATGAAATGTGAGTAGAAAATGAAGATGGACAAGCACCATCCTTGTAATAAAAAGGGGGTTATCAGTGATCCCAGCAGAGAAAAAACTGGTCACACCTCTTCAATGCTGTGCTGCAGTGGAGCATATTTGTTGTGGATCTCTTCCTCTCTAATCCAACCTGACCCCAAACCCACTTTCACAGGTCAGCTGCCATTTTAGATGGATGGAGCCATCAGCAGCTTTGACCTTTTTAGGTGAAATTACAGTCCTTGCCAGCTAGTTGAATGGAGGTTTTCGGGATGTGGATGCAAAGCACTGCAATCTCCCCCACCTTTTGCTGTACATCTCATTTTCAGCAGTTAGAAGTCTTCAGATAAAGTCTTTATTAGTATGGTTTGGCTTTTTTCATCAGACAAAATGAGCACCTCAGCATTGGTGTGAGGCAAATGATTGCATATGTTTCGCTAGTATAATCCTTGTAATTAATAGAACAAACTAAGAAAGAGGAAGCTTTAAAAAATAGCTGACATTTCTTTCCAGAACACTTTTCTTTCCACTTAAATCTACCAGCTGCATATCTCACCTTGTTTTTTATAATCCAGCCCCTGACATAAGGCTGCATTTTCTTAGTCCTTACACGTCGTCTCAATCTTGCCCGTCATTCTCGGCTATTTGTTGTTCTTTCAGGTAGCAGCTTTGCAACCACACAATAGGTTAAGAAGTGGTGTGGACTATTTCAAATAAACTGGTGTCTCAAGAACTAATTCATTTGTGAAAAAAAAAAAAAACGGTGCGTTCACACTGTCCAACACGTCAAGACCGGCAAGATTACATGTAAAGTCTATGGTTGAAGGCCTCAAAGGGGCATTAGAGTCTCTCACTTTGTATGTTTGGGCTGCTTCCATTTTTGAAACTTTTCCTGCATTGAAAGCTTTGTTGGCGAAAGCCAGCAATGCAGAAGTTGAGCTGGCTGAACTTTCGGTGGCTTCACCTGAGCGTCAACCAATCAGAGTGTTTTCCTGTATTAATGTCGCACGATGTGGACGTTTAGCTGTAAAGCCAAGGCACAATTCGCCATTGTTTAAAGGGGACATATGGGGAAAAAAAATCACTTTTCCTGGTATTTGGCAAGGCAAGGCAAGTTTATTTGTAGAGCACAATTCATACACAAGGCAATTCAAAGTGCTTCACAGTTGCATAAATTAAGAAAACAGATAAAAAGGAAAAAACAACAAAAAACAAAGTCAACTAAAAAATTATTAATTACAATAAAAAGCAAGAGTGCAGATAAAATATTTTCAGTTGTCTTATGCACGGGTAAAAAGAACTGTTTTCAGCCTGGATTTAAACATTGTTAGAGTTGAGGCTTTTCTCACATCCTCATGAAGACTGTTCCAAATTTTAGCTGCCTGAAACTGAAATGCAGCCTCACCGTGTTTATTGTTGATTCTGGGAACCACCAGGAGACCCCTCCCTGAAGTTCTCAGGGCCCGAGATGGTTCATAAGTCTCTAACATGTCAGAGATGTACTTTGGTGCCAAACCATGAAAAGACTTGAACACAAGCAGAGCTGTTTTAAATTCTATTCTCTGAGCGACAGGAAGCCAGTGCAGAGACCGAGGCACTGAACTAATATGGTCGTATTTCCTGATTCTTGTCAGGACTCCAGCAGCAGCATTCTGGATGCACTGCAGCTGTCTAACAGCTCGTTTAGAAAGGCCAGTGAACAGGCCGTTACAGTACTCTAACCTGCTGGAGACAAATGCATGGATAAGTCTTTCTAAGTCTGGTTTTCACACTATTCCTCTGATCTTAGCAATGTTTTTCAGATGGTAAAAAACTGTTATAGCTTTGATGCGGCTGTTTAAATTCAGAACCAAGTCTATGATTACCCCTAGATCTCTAACCTGATATTTTGGTTGAAAACAGAGAGACTCAAGATGACGGAGAACACTTTCTCTTTGTGTCTGTGGGCCAACAACAATGATCTCAGTTTTGTCTGAGTTTAACTGGAGAAACTTTTTTGCATCAACACACTGATCTGTTCAATACAGTGGCAGAGTGTATCTATAGGCCCATGTTCACCTGCCGTCAGTGACACGTAGATCTGAGTGTCATCTGCGTAGTTATGGTAAGACACATTATTGCTTTTAATTAGCTGACCCAATGGAAGCCTGTACAAGTTGAATGAAAGTGGTCCCAAGATTTACCCCTGGGGGACTCCACAGGTCATGGGAATTTTGTCTGAGACACAGTTTTTTTCAATTTCGACAAAGTAGGTCCTGTCCTCGAGATAGGACTTGAACCAGTTTAGAGCAGTACCAGAGATTCCCACCCAGTTTTCTAACCTGTGAAGTAAGATCCCATGGTCCACTGTGTCAAAGGCAGCACTCAGGTCCAGCAGAACTAAAACGGAGACCTTGCCTGCGTTGGTGTCTTGCAGATATCATTTGTCACCTTGATCAGAGCTGTCTCAGTGCTGTGGTGGGGCTTAAAGCCTGACTGGAAAGTATCAAACACGTTGTTAGACAGGAGAAAGCTGTTGATATACTACTTTTTCTAGGACTTTTCCTAAGAAAGGTAGGTTTGATATGGGCCGGTAGTTGCTCAGTACTGTGGCATCAAGGCTGCTCTTCTTTAGAAGAGGCTTAATGACTGCAGTTTTTAAGGCATGTGGGAATGTTCACGTCCCAAGTGAGCTGTTAACTGACCAAGTTGTGGTAACAAGCTAGCCAGAAAAGACTTTAGAAATCAAGTGGGTAATTCATCAAGGCAGCATGTACATGAACGCAGACCAGAGATAACATTTTCGATTGTTTTGTCACTGACAGGTCTAAAATGTGTAAGCTCAAGGTGTTTAACTGGATACAGTTTTGATATTCGTTATGTGGTAATACATTTTTAATGCATTGGACTTTGTTCTAAGGGCTGTGAAACTTGAGAAATAGTTAATCTGTTCACTGTGGCAAACAACACGAGAATTGTTTCTGCAGTTTGCGATTATTTCAGAGAAATACTTCTCCCTTGTGCCACCTAAAATCTGGTTAAACAAACAAAGCACTTTTTTGTAAACCTCATAATGAACCTGGAGCTTTGACTTGGCCATTTCCGTTCGGCTTTCCGGCACTCCCTTTTTTGTGCCCTGACCGAAACTTCATTTCTCCAAGGTGCCTTTTGCTTGGTGTTAACCATTTTAACTTTAACAGGAGCAATAGTATCCAAAACATTTACAACACTTGAAGTGTAAGAGTCCAATAGATTATCAACATTTGAACATAGGGGATTTTCAAATCTGATCAATTCTATAAACTGTGTCCTTGTTGTATCATTTATGTGTCTTCTTTGAATAATTCCAGGCCCAACTACTGGTTTGGGTACAATAAATAGGTCAAAGAAGACACAAAAATGATCAGATAAAGCAACATTAACAACATTGACATTTGATATATTAACATCTTTTGTAATGACTATACCTTTTAATTTAGTGTTTGATTCCCACTCCTTTCTGACTTTCTTAGAGTCCAGTTTAAACTCAAAAGTGATCACACAGACCAGATGAGTGATGGGGGCTGAGTGAAATAGGTGATTTTAGTGTGCAGTCATTTATTTTAGACTGAAAGTATTTTACATCAGCGCACAAGTGGGAACAGGCGGCGGTTTCAAGCGCTGTATAAAAAACAACAGCAGCAACTCAGAGGGTTTAATATCTGCTCCGCCTGAGGATTTGGGCTGGCGGAGCTGTATGGCTACAAACGCTCTGGTTCGGCTGCAGCTCTGTTGCTGCAGTAACAAACATACGTGCTCCATGTTAGTCTGACTTTCCAAACCTATAAAAAATCAGTTCATTTGTCGCCAGTCGCAATTTTCTGAAAACCAGTCAGTAGATAAGTCTACACTCTTGCTAATTATAGCTACACAGTAGCTCCGTTAGCAGCAGCAGAGCTTCTCTGCTTCGCTTTCCTGCTTTGTCTCGTGAATGTGCGTGGTCACGTGACTCAAAGCAACGGTCAGAAGCACCGCTAAACTAAAACACATATTTTCTTCTTTTTTTTAAATACCGAACTTACCGGCATGGGCAAAATGATGTAACTTTGGTATCGGTCAATTTTCGGTATACCGCCCAGCCCTAATCTAGAGTGTGGCCTTTGTTGTGAGTCGCATCACTCACATGTTGAGTTAGACCAAACATTTCAAGGACAGCACTAAGTTCTTTGGCATGCCTATCATTGGTTACATCCACATGCACATTAAAATCACATGAAATTACTAAACAATCAAATTCCGGTTTTGGCGTGTTTCAGACACAAAAATGAAGTGAGATGGACTACACTCAATCAAAACTGCATTGCCAGTGTTTTTGTCGAGCCACGTTTCAGTTAAAAACACATAATTCAGATTATAAAAGGAAATTAAACTATTTACTAAAAATGATTTGTTATTTAATGATCTGACATTGAGAACAGCATGTTTGAGATTTATCTGTGTTTGAGTAGATGGAATCTTTTTGCAAGGGATGTGGATTAAATGCCTTTGATTACTCAGTCTGACTGTCCCTCTGTTATCTAATCTACATGGTTTGACAGTACTGATTGTTTTAGAAGAGCACACTCCCCCCTTGCAGAAAAACCACATGAATTTCTC
>JAPXFQ010002614.1:1800000-1985044 GCA_028564705.1 Apricaphanius iberus
CTCGAGAGCAGTGATGTTTTGGGGCTGTCGCCGAGCAACACGGACTTTCAACTCCCTCCACAGATTTTCTATGGGGTTGAGGTCTGGAGACTGGCTAGGACACTCCAGGACTTGTTGTGTGTTTGGGATCATTGTCATGTTGGAAGACCCAACCACGGTTCATCTTCAAAGCTCATACTGATGGAAGGAGGTTTTGGCTCAAAATCTCACGATACATGGCCCCATTCATTCTTTCCTTAACACGGATCAGTCGTCCTGTCCCCTTAGCAGAAAAACAGCCCCAAAGCATGATGTTTCCACCCCCATGCTTCACAGTAGGTATGGTTTTCTTGGGATGCAACTCAGTATTCTTCTTCCTCCAAACACAACGAGTTGAGTTTATACCAAAAAGTTCTACTTTGGTTTCATCTGACCACATGACATTCTCCCAATCCTCTGCTGTATCATCCATGTGCTCTCTGGCAAACTTCAGACAGGCCTGGACATGCACTGGCTTAAGCTGGGGGACACGTCTGGCACTGCAGGATTTGATTCCCTGTCGTTGTAGTGTGTTACTGATGTTAACCTTTGTTACTTTGGTCCCAGCTCTCAGCAGGTCATTCACCAGGTCCCCCCGTGTGGTTCTGGGATTTTTGCTCACCGTTCTCATGATCATTTTGACCCCACGGGATGAGATATTGCGTGGAGCCCCAGATCGAGGAAGATTATCAGTGGTCTTGTATTTCTTCCATTTTCTGATAATTGCTCCCACAGTTGATTTTTTTCACACCAAGCTGCTTGCCTATTGTAGATTCACTCTTCCCAGTTAGGTGCAGGTCTACAACAAGTCTGACTGTTTGAGGCTGTGGACAGGTGTCGTTTATACAGATAATGAGTTCAAACAGGTGCCATTAATACAGGTAACGAGTGGAGGACAGAAGAGCTTCTTAAAGAAGAAGTTACAGGTCTGTGGGAGCCAGAGATCTTCCTTGTTTGAAGTGACCAAATACTTATTTTCCACCATAATTTACAAATAAATTCTTTAAAAATCCTACAATGTGAATTCCTTGATTTTCTTTCACATTCTGTCTCTCACAGTTGAAGTGTACCTATGATGAAAATTACTGACCTCTATCATTATTTTAAGTGGGAGAACTTGCACAATCGGTGGCTGACTAAATACTTTTTTGCCCCACTGTATATTTGAGTCAGTATGCTCAGTAAAAAAAAACTGTATTTTTAGAGGCTCAAAATGGATTTGTGTTTGTCAATAAGTCATGGAGTCAGTTTTCTCCTTTCTCAGGTAAGCCTTCTAATCTAAAAGGCTTTTACTTTGCGTTAATATATGTTGTTGAATGTGAGGGCTTATCGAGGTCTGTATGAGTAGCTTTGTCTCTACTGATGACAAAAGCCCAGCTCAAGAGATCTAGTGGATGAATTCTTTAGAACAAGAGAATGCCAGCTCTGAACTCTCAACTAAACCCAATAAATCAAACAACACAGTGAATGATGCAGTTGGAATATTGACTGGTGCTTTACCCAAGAGAAGGCAGAGCTGGAGGAAATAAAGAAATGTCAAAGGAGCCTAAACAGAGAAGGACGTTTTTTTTTGTCACCTTTGGGCTAGGCTTTTGAGGAGAAAAAAATGTGATTATGGTTTCTGATTTAAGAGAAAAGTTCCAGAACAAGGAAGCTTTCTACTTATTGCAGTTCATCGAAACAGAGGCTCTCATGAATTATATTGTAGTCCAGGGGGTAACGTCTGCATCACTACTGAAGCTCTTTCATGTCATACACCATATTTGCTCTAGTCACTTACTCCGTCTATCTTATCTTTCAACTTGGCTCTGCAGGATAAGCAGTTTCCCAGGACAAAAAAGGGCAGTGTGTGTCTGTGTTTTAATTTTTAAATCCCAAATCTTACAATCAGGGCAATCAAGGAAAATAACAAAATATCATCAATTGATTGCAAAACAATAAAAGGATAATCATTACAGAGTCATTCTCCATAAAACTAATTATCAGTGTCTGACAGAAGATAGTTTAGGGGTGGAAGGCATTTTCTCAGCAGAAGATATACATATATATTTTTTTCCATAAATAGAAGTCGATTCCAAGCAGAGCCTTATTTGTCAATATCCCGGTCCAGTGACTTTATCAGAGCCGGAATTAGTTTGGAGAGAAATAAAAGGGAAATGAATGACAGTTTCTTATTGGGCTGAATTAAAGAGTGATGCAGTAGCTTCAGATAAGAAAGCCTATTCTTATCATTTTGATAAGAGACACACAAAGCTGACGGGACTCCCCCACAGACTTCAAATTGTCCTCTAAATTCCTAATAATTTAAGACGCTCCAAAACTGCTAGCAATGAGGGTTCAGGAAGAGGTAAATAGTTGAAAAAGGTCATCTTATCTGTTGTTTAAGGAGGAGAGCAATCAGACTGAGCTGCATAGCAAACATCCTGGGAGTGTTTTTAGAGCTGACATAAAACAGTCCCATGTATAATTACATTGTGTTAAACCACTGGGCCCCCATCATGAAGATGCATGTGGGCTCCAATTTAATGGAGAAACATAGTGTACACCACAATAACAGAACAATCCAATTTTAAAATGTTAGTTTTTAATGTAGCTCTACTTTTCCATTTGTCTTCTCTCTTTTTATTTTTGTTACACAGCCATGTGTGAGCCTGTCACGGTACTACTTATTGCATCTCAGGAGTTATCTCTAAGGTTCATTTAAAAGACTGAACCTGTAACATGTTGAGGGCACCACTTTATATTTTTGAAAGCATCATGGCCGTATTCCAAAAGCGGCAGAGGTAAATGCAATTAACAATTACAGTCTGCCCCGTTTGACATCTCATTATTTGAGTTTTTGTGATGTCCTTGCTTTCGGTACTCATCTTTCCTTCTCTTCCTGTCTCTCAGTCACGGAAATGTTTAAGCCAATCAAAAAAGAACAGTGACAGCTCTGGCAGGGGGCTGCGGGGGAATGACAAGAGTCTAAGGGAATGCTTGTGTTAAAGTACATTTTTGGCTTGGGCTTCAAAACCCAGGCTTGAAAGAACTCCTAGCAAACAACTGGATTAGAAAATCCATTTGCGAGCCCTGACACTGTGTTGCTTGCTGATATTCTGACATAAAAAAGAGTAGGTGGGCATGTGGTATGTGCACATCAAACACACAGGCAAACATGGCTTGTCTGCAGTGAGCCATTAGACACAGGTGAAGTGGCTGATGGATGCTATCTCTGTCTGCCTTGAAGAGTGTGACCGGATGAGGTCTTGTACAACCTCTCAAAGTCATATGGGGTGCTGACTGTCTCAACTCCTTGTGCATGGGGATCGAGGCATGCCTTTTCTATGCCTGGTGCAGAAAATGTTTCAGGTTTCTGCTTGACATAACAATAGGAAGACTTTTTATAAAGACTGGGAAAAAATACGAATTTTACACGGCAACATATTCTCAGTTAATATATTTATAAAGAGGATCTTGACATAAAATTTACACCAGACGTCTGGAAATAAACAAGCTTACATGATAATAAATGAAAACTATTTAGTCCACAAAGTGACTTATGTGTAAAAATCAGAATTAACACGGGGCATGAGTATTGATTACATGAAAAGAGGAACCACAAAAGCAAAGAAGCCATTTGAAATCTGTGTTTAAAAAGAAATCCTTCCCTGCTTCTGTACAAATGAATATCAGATGGTTTAGTCCTAATTAAGTATCCCATAGAGTTCACTTAAGACACTGGTAATGGTTTCAGACCTATTTTAACAGACCAATCATCTAAGTAATATAAAAATAACATATGTCTGAAAATAAAATCAAAAGTCAATTTCAGACTAATAAAAAGTATCAGCTATTCTGAAGAGTTCTTTGATAAAAACAATATCAAGATCTAAGGATTGAAAGAGTATAAAAAAACAAACTATTTTACATACCATGCAACTCTGAGTTGTCGTGACCCTGATTTAGGACATTTTAGATCATTTTAGAAGATATTGTAACACAATTAACTATATGTTTGCTTACATGTGTATCTAAATGTTTTAGAATTTTCATCTATGCAAACAACTGCTTTAAACTATCACTAGCTTGGAAAGGGCAGTGTGTTATTATTTGTTTCTTAAGTATTTCAGAGACTGCTAGACATACATTTTGGATTTGTATGGATAAAGACATCCCAATATGAAATTTAAAGTACCAATAAGTAGGAAATATGAAGAAAAAAAATCCATGTGGACAATGTCGAAAAACATTGAAGTTAATGTGCAACTGTCAATCTACTGTAACTTGTCTGCATAAAAGAAACTTTTAGAGGTAGTCAAAATACAACTTGCTTAAATCTGCCCAGTCTAATTAGCATACTTTTTGACATTGTATTTCAAATTTCTTAACATTTTTTCTTCTATCCCAGCGAGATTTTTTGAAGCCTTAACAAATTTCCATTTGTGTTATGATGCTTAACAAGCACAAACACAACCACAAAATCTGCTTTTCTAACTCCCAATAAAATACAAAATGTAAGTACCAACCATTAAATCGTTCCACATCCCAAGTGCCATCATGGTCAACTGGCAGGCTATAGCTGAATGGGCCAGAAAATGGATGGAGGTCACCGTCTTCAACCAAAACCACCTTGGAGCCAAGCTCGACACCTTTTTCCTCACACATAATCAGTTTCTCTGGGATTATTGGGATGTTGTCATTATCATCCTCTATCTCAAGGATGACTGTTCCTGTTCCTGCCTTTGAGGCTAGATTCAAAGGTATTCCATTAGTAATCAGTAAATAAAACAAAAAACATGTCTGCTCAAAACATATGTTATTTTCTTTTCTTCACAATCTGTGTGATTAGGTGCTCAATGGAAGTTAGTACAACTTATCCTTGTAAAGAAAGCACCTGCCACATGAGACAAGTTCGAATGAGTCATTGTCCAGGAATAGAGGTACTTTCTTTTCAACAGATATCTTCAGGTAAAACAAAGACGGTATTTTCAGACAGGTACAAAGGTGTGTCTTTAATTCCGAACAGCATTTGTCTGATGAGAACCTGACTATAAAAAAAGGAATCGGGAAGAAAATGGAAGAACAACTTGTACTTTGTGATAGTGTAACAAGCTGTCTTCAAAACCACCAATTTGGGTTTGGCACACATCCATCATTAACCCTTTCATGTATGAAAACTTAATTAGGGATAATTTTTGAATCGTTTTTAATCATATTTAACCATGATTTCATTTAAAATAAATGGTGAATATTTGTTTATCCATTTAACAATGTGCAGAGTAAAAAAGAAAAAAATGTCCAGATTTTTCTGCTTTTTCTGTGTACATGATTGTCCCTGATATTTTGAATAGCCACTGTACACCATTCATGATAGAAGTGAAGGATTTGATTGCTTCATTAGTCTAATGGTGCATACACACCAAACGCGACCAAAAAGCGCCACATGCCGCTATCTTGTCGCTTAACAATTTGCACCTTGAAGTGTGTCAAAAGCGAACATGTCGCGCCTCAAAATATGGTATTTTCACTTGCGTGAAGCAGAAATAAGTATCTTATGGAAGGACCCTAACCAGGACCGTTGTAGCAGTCGGCATCCTTCTCCCGACCTCTCTGCGACAGCTGCGTTAAATATTCAGCCTTACCTCAGGCAGAGCTGGGACCACTGCAGTGCAGCTGTGGTGGAGGGATCAATAAATACCCCAGCTCCTTGCCCAGTTTGAGCCGCAAAGGTCCAAGCTTTGCCCGCCGACACATCAACTACTAAGCTGAGTGGCGTACCATTTGTCTACAGTTTGTAAAGGTTTATAATATAATATGCGAGTGGCGCGGAAAGTGCTGTGGTGGAGACATTACCAGGCCTGGGTGAGGAAGCTATTTATGGCTCCCTTCTCGGTGGAGAGAGCTGGGCCTTTTGTTGCAAAGACTCTTTTAAGAGCCACCCACAAACATCTTAAGAGCATTCCTGTCTAAATAGTTTAACCTCTTTATAATATTTATTTATTATTCCTATCTCTGTATAGAAAACAGCTGGTGTCCTGTAGCTCGAGGTGATTAGCCACAACGTTTATCAATATCCATGTCCTGCTGATGCTGTGACTACTCCATTCACTCAGTCGCGGCATCACCCGTCAGCTGATTGGTTGTCGCAACTGGACTTGAAGCTGTAGTTGAGATTTCTCCAACTTCTGCAGCAGACGCGATAAGCGCGAAAGAGCATATTTTATTTTGCGCTTCAAACGCATTAGTCGTGCTACTTGGTCACACAAATCAGGCACACATGCTTTTTCGCGATGCAAATCTGCTTCTGACCCCCAGTCGCACTTCAACGTGCTCCTGCATTAACTTTACATGTAAACCGGACTCTCTGGTCGCGTTTGTTGTGTATGCACCATAAGACTTATCTTTTGGCATACAAACAAAGATGAGGCTTGCTTATTGAGGGACACTGACATAAACCACCTGATCACACATAGCAAGCTCTATCAAGACCTAAAGTTAGCAGTTGGAGTTTTTCAAGAAAAACAACAATAAAGCACTTAACTCCAATAGCTGGTATGAAATAGTCACTATGCAAAATTATTGTGCAAAGTTCCACTACTGAAGAAAAAGAACATTTTGATTCTTAGTTTAACCCGCCTAAAACTACTTTTCTACAAAGTGAGGAATAAATTTAACTTAGCTTGTTGAATTCCTTATTAATTTTGTCATTCCAGATTTTACATATATTTATGTAGAAATCTGTATGTAATTTAGAATGTGGGGATTACTTGAGTTGTTTTCAAAATCATGCCCAATTTGAAATATATTTTCAAAAAAATCTTTGGTATGGTCAAAACTTATTTCCCCTGTTCAAACTACAGTAATTTCGTGAAGAAATTGTATTTATTAGCCTTGCACTATATACTTATTTTTGTAAAGAAAAACCTCAATGACAGTGATCTCACAATAAAATGAAGCTAACATTATTGCTGTTTTTTTCCTGCTTGTATTAAAGTAACATTGGGAGAGTTTATACACTTCCAAAATTTATTTTAAGAGCATTGCCTGTACAGTAGACATATCACACTACATAAAAGTTCACTGCAATTCAATTTATTTATTTATTTATTTAATTCCACCTAAACATTCAATTATTTAAAAAAAAAGTGCTTTAAGTGTAAGATATGATTGGACATCAATAAAGCCACAAAAATGAAAATGGTCTGCCTAACCTTTGCAAAATATTAAATGGAAGAAGAAATGGCTATCTACTCACAGCTGATGATGGTTAATGATGAGTTAGATAAAAATAAATAAAAAAATGCCCACAGCCAGGGCAAATGAAAGGAAGATTTACACGAAGACTATGCCAATTAGTGTGCTTTGTTCCTTATTGACTAGACATAAATACTTTTGACATTTCTTTGTGCTTAGACTTGATAAATGGATGTTTAATCAGAGGTTTAACTATATGGAAATTTTACGCAAACCCACCTGGTGCCAAAACAATAGCTCGCTGCATCCAGAGAAGCTACAAGATCAATTTTTGCTTTCATGTTTTATTAGCTAGAGTTAACATGTCTGTAGGATTAGTGTGGACAGATTAATATTTGGACTTTTGTTCCAGATGCTCAACAAAAATATCAAATATCAAGACTTATCTACTCTTTCACAGTGGCTACAAACTGACCTTTGTATTTAAGCTGATTTTAGGTTCCCAGTGTCCGTAAAACATTCAGTGAATTTAGCACCAAGTTTTTTGCCATCTTATTCAATTTCATGGGTCACAAAAGGTTACAGCAAAGGTCTTGGGTGCCTCTGCACTGAAACATGTTGAAAAATGTCAAGGATGAGCAGTGAAAACAGAAAGAAATGGGCGAACTATCACATATTCTTTAATAATTCTGACATATTGAATGAGGTATAAGTCCATGAAATTAACCAACCAGAAATGAAAAAGCTTCAGTCTTTAGAAAGTGACACAAAAATATTTTGGAACACATATGAAATGCTGGGTAAAATTTCTCGACAACTGATACTTGAACATGACCTACAATGCCATTTGTATACAAAGTGAGACAAGCTGTAGCATAGGCCAATATTTTTTTTTTTGTGAACAAAGCATAAAAGAGAAAATTCTATTGTTAACTCCCAAAGACAAACCCCAATCTGAGCTTGCTCGATCCTTAATAGATCACAAATGAAATCCCCCACCGATGTTTGCTTTCAAATTTTAATCTGGCATTATGGAACCAAAAGAGCCTCAGAGTAGAACTCAAGAGGGTAGATGTAGAGTGATGCAAATAAAATGTGCTGGACATCTCCCACTCAAGAGGGTAAAACAAATCTTCAGCTTATCAGTCTTGTTCTATTTTCTACCATCACTCTTACCAAAGACACTGATTGTGGCTAAAGTCCAGTGATCTTTTATTTCACAACATTTTTAGAGCTTAATATCCACAGAGTGTTTAATTGCATGGAGTGCATGATACACAGATCCTATATAGTCCTGGTCTGTTAATACTGTAACTCTGCGGGCCAGGGCTGCCGGTCATACTGATCATCTGTGAACTGTGACCAGTCCAGCTGGTTGAACAGGTTATCAGCAATCATAATACCACATCATCAGGGAAGCCATTTAGCCATTACAGAAGTCGGTTTATGCAAGGCTTTCCCAGACGCCTACCAGCAGTGCGTTATTTTCAACCAACCCATGCCATCCAGGACCATTTAGAAAGTTCTAAATCCTTGCTATAAGGGCTTTGTTAAAGAGAAAAGGCCTGTCTTTCTAATTCTTTAATGTTGTGCAAATGTTACATCTGTATTTAGATAATATTGGTACTTCTGTTTTTGTATTTCAAGTAAAACAATACCCCACCCCAAAAAAAAAAATATAATAAAAATACACCAAAAATACATATTTTGTTGTCCCTGTTTTAGTATGCCATCCTGTGCAAAGAGGAAGCATCATGTTTTGCAGCTACTCATTATATACTGTAAACTGTTTGCATTGATTTACACAAGGTATGACTGTTTGTCCAGAGCTGCATCACTGCTGCAGAAATGTTGTTTTTGTGCCCTCAGGTTAGTATTCTCCCTACACATCCAATGTTCTGCAGTGATTCCATATAGCTGTTCAGTACAACTCCACCACCTTGAAAGTTTAGGTGAGTTACATCTTAAAGTTCATGTTCTTAGTAAACAAGACCAGCAATTGAGCATGAAATCTTAGTTGCAACTCTCATATAAGCAATCGAGAGATAGGTTGACTTGAAATCACGTCTGAAGCCTAACATTTACCTTTATCTTCTGATATCTATCATATTCAAGGATTTAGCTTTTAATATCAACTGTTCGGTGAACCTTTATCAAGTCAAGGACAAGTCTCGATTATAAAAACACTTGCACACATGGGAAGTACTATTTTGTTCATTCTTTGTCGAGTAACAGCCACAAAGTTCAATAAAATGTATTGTGATAGAGGGACACAAAGTACGTGATTATCTTTATGTAGAATTAGTTGGGTTTCTTTTTATTACTAGTAAATATGTGGAAAGTGTGATACTTAAATATAAGATAAGAGAGAAGATTTTCATTATACAAAAAATGGGAAGAATATGGCACAACTGAAAACCTACTATAAGCTCTTCCACCGAAACTGACAGCCCAATTAGAAAGATTAATCAGAGAAGTAGCCAAGACGTCCATAGTAACTCTGCATTAGAGATCCCCACCTCAGGTGGGAGACTTTGTCAACATCACAAATGTTGGTTCTGCACTTGACACTCTTTGCTATTGAAGAGTGGCTAGAAAAAACCCATTGTTGAAAGAAAGCTATAAGAAGTCCTGCTTGTATTGTACCACTAAATAACATGTTCGTTAATGATTTTAGCAGCATTCAAATTATTATATATGCCACAAAACTAACAAAGCACATCAATTTGAAAACAAACACCATCAACAAAACCCTGGAGAAAAGTCAAACTATGTCATACTAATAGACTTCAAAGATGTAAAAGTGTATGGCTCTTCCTACCCATGCAACCAGGTTGTTGCAACATTTTTTTTCTTTTTTCTTTGCTTGTTTTTCAGTTCAATGTGTCCAAATTACAAATTTTAACATGAGATTTGTAACCATGGTTAAAAAGTCAAGGCCATTCTATATATTTCCCTAAGGCTGTATTATTTGACAGAGTGCATTTCATAGTGATTACATGTCTTAGTTTCTGTATCATTTGTTTTTAAATTCACTATGTTTTCTCATGAGACATTTTATATTGCTCTGACTTTTATTTTTTGACAGAATTTGTTTTCTACAAAAGCAATGTAATTACCCTTTTGCATTACAATTATACACCTGTATAGCGTAGATAATGGTTAAATTATGATCTGTAACAATAACTTACTTTGTTATAATAGGTGCTTTGCCATATGTTTCACAGTTTCAAAACAAAATTTTGCCACAACTTACTTGCAAATGTTGATGCTGTTTTAATTTGCGTTAGATTTACCGGCAAATCAACTATTTATCACCTTGAAGCACTACATCAGTGTTTGTGGCTTCTCTGGATTTAAAGCTATGCGGGGAATGTGGTGTGGATAATAGAGAGAGAAGTATTTTCTCACACTGCCACTGAAAGCCCTACTAAGAGAGAAAAAGAAGCAACACTTACGCGAGATCAATACCAGCTCTGACCAAAGTAAAATGGATAGCACGTCTGACCTGCTGAACTTGTTGGAACAAAAAGTCATCAGGCCATTATTAGTGCCTCTGTGCAAGACTCCCATAACAGCACAGCGAACAAGGGCAGTTATTGCAGGTATAGTGTCTGCACTTAGTGAAGGACACAAATATCTTCTCATCAACACCAGCATGTATCATGCAAGTCATTGAATTATAGAAGGCAATTGTATTGAAAAAGTAATGACACTAATATTGACAATAAATGTGAATGTATTATTATTATTATTAAAATCTACAAAACTCTGGAGAGAATATCGGCAGCCATATGTTTTTAGAACTCTCAATCATATTGGGCTAACATGCTTTGTTGCGGGTTTGAAAAATGATCTCCTCATCAATTTGACTGGGACTCTTTGTGTAGCTTTTATTAAATATCCTCATTGTATTGATCAGATGAAAATGTACAATTGACCTAGTGTGCTCAGGGGGAAAGTATGCCATAATTAAGAACCTGCCGAAAAACATTAAACTTCTAAGGAGCACAGGACTCTTTGGTTCGGCATGCAGAGGTCCACTACTACATTACTTTTATCTACAGGTCAGGGAGGAACAAAACTCAATACTGATATACTGTTATCAGCAACATCTAGTTCACTTCAGTTTTAGGTTGAACTCCATGGCTTTTTCCCAGCAGTTAAACAGCTTTAATTTCTCAAAGCAGTGCAGAAAGGAGATAAAGATAGCCTAAAACTGTCACAGAACATCACTTTAATAATACAACCGAGCAGCTCGCTGGTTCCAAAAAAAAAAGAATGGAAAGCCCTAACTCTTAAAAAGGTATATTTTTAACCTCATGAAAAGATAAATATGTTTCATCACATTTAAATTTCTGCAAGCTATCTGCTGATGGGATCTTGAAAACAGTGACGTTAAGGCAGAGCTCTCCTCGCAGTATAAAAATTTAATCACAGATGTTGATTGTACAGTAAACATTTCAGCACGGATCAGATTTCCATTTTTTTGTGAATAAAATATGAACAAATAGCAAAATGGTGATGTCACATATTTCAACAGAAAACCCAGGAGACAATTTGAGAGGCTTTCAGTCTTAAGAACCGGAGGGTGAAGTGTTATTGTTAGGGAAAAATAATAATGTTGTATTATTATTTTCTTAGGGTGTATTTCTTTATCACATAGTTTAAATGTACTTTTTAAATGTCATTTGGTTTCAACCATATGTTCCTTTGTATACCCCCTGTTCTTTTAAGATGCTAATGAAGTTTGACCAAATAAAGAGAGACTGCAGTGGGAGGGCCTTTTGAGACCAGGTGACAGAGCTGTGTGATCAGGACACAGAGCTGGGAGACTGTCTGAGAAGCTGAGAGGAGAACAGACACACGGTCAACCAGAGTATCTTCCTGGTTTCCCTCTGCAGAACTTTACTTTATTTTATCTCCCACTGCAGAGTTCATTTAACTTCAATTTCTCTCCGACCCCTGTGTGTGATTCATTCTAGGTTAAACCACCGGAGCACTTCCGCCGGTGGTTTTCGTCGAAGGACTTTCTTCACTGGCCTGCTGCATCAACTTCCACAAGGACCTCCTGCGCGTGCTCCCGTACGATCGATTCCCTAACAGTTATAATTTCTAAAAACAATATTTTCATATATGTTTTTCAATATATTTTTTCAATTTTTCAACATATTTTTCAATATATTCGTGTTAAGGAAAAACGGAGGGTATAAAAATAGAATTTTCCTACTATTACTATTTACTGCTATTTTTGCTAATGTTATATAGATTACTGACTGAATAAGTAATTTCTTAAGTATTTAAATGCAAATAAAGACTTTTACGTTGTGCATGTGATTAACTTGTGCTTGAACCTTAAGGTTTTCATGTTGGAATAACACAAAGAAGGGAGGAGCAGGCAAATGATGCATGGTTTTGAAAACTTAGTACGAATTTTATTGTGAAGGCAGTGAGTTTTATTCTATTAATTATGAAATTGCCTACCTCTGTATAAGATATCCTACAGTATGTCCAAAACCTGCTGTTATGTAAAGGGTTTAGAGCTTTGTTAGAGAACATTAGTGGACAAGTATCATCATAAAAAGTAAGAGAAGAGGCAGGTCAAGGATTACTGTTGAGGAGAAGAGTAAAGCAGGGCCAAATTATAAAACAAAATCCCAAGCCTTAAACATCTCTATTCCTCAACAAGAAATGGAAAAAAGTATGGTAGAACTTTAAAGTTTATCAGTCGTGCACCTAATCTAACAGCCTGGACAGAGAGATTATTAATCAGAGAAGATGTAGTGAGGCAGGAGGAATCACAGAGATCTGTAACTCAGGTTTTAGAATCTGTTTATTTGAAAACTATTAATAGTGCACTCCATCAATGTGGCCTACATAAGAGAGTGGCAATATTGCTGAACAGTTAAAAGAAAGCTAAAGGAAAACCATACCTTCAATTTGCCCCAACCAGTGTATGAGAGACCAAACATTTTTGAAAAAAGGTAGCAGAAACTTTATGACTACATGTAAGAGCATAATATGTTTAATTTGTTAAACTGTCAAGTTTAAAAACAATATGTATATAATAACATTGACCAACTTTATTCAGTTATTTGATACTAGTTGAAGAAATTTATTTAGGGGGGCTCAACTAATCTATTTCATTGTGAGAGACCCTACCTTTGAAGGAGAAATACAGTATACCTCTATAAGCATGATGGTCGGGATGCTTTTTTTCAGCATGGACTTTTGAATTTACCAAAAGAGATTATAGCTCTAGCTCTAGCAGCTATAATCACAAAACATAGTTTTAAAAGGATTGAAACAGGAGTGCTAAATCGATACACATGGCACATTTTTCAAATATGTATTTGTGAAAAATGAGCATGGAAAATTTTTTCTTCAATTTCACAGTTGTGCACTATATTTTGTGTTGGTCATAAAATGACATGAAATCCTAATAAAGTACTGCAAATATAATTTGTGTTTAATTGTATTTATCTGGCAAGGTAATGTATCCTCATTAATCTGAGTAGCCTGGGACCTTATTTTCACATTATATGGAGACAAATACAATTAGTGGTCATACTGTTTTTGTGTAAGTCTGCCATAGCAGAAAAAAAGTTAAAGCCCTGTAAACAAATGTTCACCTTGCAGATGTGTACTTGCAATGCTTTGTAAGCACTTTTACTAATATGTTGAACTTGCTCAAGCCAACAAAACTGATATATACTTTTGCCAAGCATAACAACTTTCCTGTCTGCAAAATGTGTCAGTTAAATTTATATCCCTGTGGTAACACATCTGAGATGCATCCATAATTGACTAGTGGTAAACATATGCTATGAGGGTCTATGTCTGCATAACATAAACTGAAAACCATAGCTAGAAACATGAGGGCTGAAATTTTCTCCAAACTTGTGTCAAAATTACTTTAGTATCAAATGCCTACAGAGAGGGTGATGGAAATGAATGGCAGTGTGCCATGTCTCTTTTTTTTCCATTCACTGCTTCAATACTCTCAGTTCTGTTGCGGGCTGTTAGTGAATTTAGCCACAAGGCTTTGGACTTGACTGACAGAGCGAAGAGTCAGGATGAGCAGATGCTCAGTGGTATTGGGAGCTCAACTTGACTGTAACCGGGTCACAAACTTTTAGAAATGTGATTGCTCTGTTTGGTCCAGCCCTTTGGACTATAACTGTAGGGTTTAACAGCAAAAAGTTAGAAAAAGAAGAATAAGACACCACAAGATGAGAAAATTGCCACAGGAAATCTGTAAAAAAATAAATTTGCTTTTATTTTATTATGAACAGCAAAACATATCAAATCATAGCTTTTGCCTTGACCTTTAATGTTGTTGAAACTTAAATTAAACATTAAATTAATTAAGGTAATTTTGTACAGATTTTTTTTTTCTGATTTTATACAGCATTATCATTTGTGAGATTTTAAAGATCTGTTGTACATGTAATTCAAATAACAACGGCACAGTTTACCCCAGTGTATTATCTCTAATAGCACGACTTACCCCAGATCCGGGGCAAGTTGTGCCACAAAACAACTTTTTTTTTCTGAAGGTATATTTCTCCAACAGTTTAGGTGAGATCCAAAGGGATTGTTCCCAGGGTTGTACAACATCCTATACGTAAGGTTTAGTTGTAGACAATACTGTAGTTCTAGTACTTTGACTGTAGTTCCCTTACTTTGAAAGCCCTTTAAGTAAAAATTGGTACTACTTACCCCACTCTCCCCTACTAACAAGGATTCAAGAGCGTACTTGAAATCTACAAGATATGTTGAATGTGCATTGTTTCTTAATCATAGTCTTAAATGTCCATCTGTTTTATGTATCTGCATTTTCTTGTTCGAGTCACAGAAAGGCTGAATGTTATCCTAGTTGTCAGCATTCAAGAGGCAGGGATAACCCAGTTTGTCACAGGGTCAGTGCAAAGACACACAACCACACCCAGTCCGTAAACATATTACCTTATGTAATTGACCTTACCCTTTGTTGGTAATACATTTGAATTTTCCAAATGAGAAATAAGTGAATAATCATTCTATTCTATTCTTTTCTATTCTATTCTATTCTATTCTATTCTATTCTATTACTTCACAGCCATTGTTTTTTTCCAGAAAGATTTGAACTGTGAAAATGTAGCCCAAATATATTTTTAGCTGCTTAGCAAAATGTTTTTTTATTTTGTGTTCTTAATAAATTTCACCAAAACATTTGATTGCTCTTCATCTGTGTTTAGGCTCATGAAATCCACAATATGTAAAACAGGAGGATAGATAGAGCAAGCACAAGAAAGATAAAAACATTAATGAAGCTTGATGACATTATGTTTGGCACCCCATACTGTGTCCTCAGTGCATAAAACAATGACCACCCATGAGGAAAGTATTGATAGCAAAGCTCCAAGCTTCAACTTGAGCTCATTAAATGAAGATTCATATGAGAATTTGTCGAAAGAGTGAGAGAAAGTCTAGATAAATGTTGTCTCATCACGGTATCTCTGTGCATTCAAAATGCCATCAATAAAATGCACCTGTGTTCTTCATCCATAACAGATGCCTGCCCATACCATAACCCCACCACCACCATGGGGCACTCAATCCACAACATTGACATCAGCAAAGCGCTCACCCGCACGACGCCACACGCTGTCTGCCATCTGCCCTGAACAATGTAAACCGAGATTCATCCGTGAAGAGAACACCTCTCCAATGTGCCAGACACCATCGAATGTGAGCATTTTCCCACTCAAATCTGTTACGGCGACGAGCAGGAGTCAGGTCAAGACCCCGATGAGGACGATGAGCATGCAGTAGAGCTTCCCTGAGACGGTTTCTGACAGTTTGTGAAGAAATTGTTTGGTTATGCAAACCAATTGTTTCAGCAGCTGTCTGAGTGGCTGATCTCAGACGATCTTGGAGGTGAACCTGCTGGATGTGGAGGTCCTGGGCTGGTGTGGTTACACGTGGTCTGCGGTTGTGAGGCCGGTTGGATGTACTGCCATATTCTCTGAAACGCCTTTGGAGACGGTTTATGGTGGAGAAATGAACATTCAATGCAGGAGCAACAGATCTGGTTGACATTCCTGCTGTCAGCATGCCAATTGCACGCTCCCTCAATGCTTGTGGCATCTGTGGCATTTTGCTGTGAGACAAAACTGCACATTCCAGGGTGGCCTTTTATTGTGGGCAGTAAAAGGTACACCTGTTCACTAATCAAGATGTCAGATCAGCATCTTGATGTGGCTTACCTGTGAGGTGGGATGGATTATATCAGCAAAGAAGAAGTGCTCACTATCACACATTTAGACTGATTTGTGAACAATGTTTGAGAGAAATGGTAATAGTGTGTATCTGGAATGAATTTTAGATCTTTAAGTCCATCTCATGAAAAATGGGAGCAGAAACAAAGGTGTTGTGTTTATATTTTTGTTGAGTGTATATAGCTCCCCTCCCCAACCCCACTCCCTATATACACAGTTAAACCCCCCTCCCTCCAATCATATCCCCATGTAAGCTCCGAAGCAAAATGAAAATTGCATTAAAATAGACAGTAAAAAATAGGCACTAAAAATGTACAATAAAATAGACACTGGGCTGATTGCAAATGAGCCAGGTTAGAACAGGAAATGCCATCAGGGTAGCCAGCTGCACCAGCAGCAGCAGATCAACAGTAGTAGCCGAGGCCCCAACCCAGGGCGCTCAAAGGAGGCAGGGCTGGGACCTCACCTACACCCAAGCACCACCCGGAAAGCACCAAGACAGCCACAGATGACCACAGATAACCACAGCTACTGATGCAGGGGGCTTCCACAGAGGAAACACTGGAACAATGTGTCTATTAAAAGTTTGGCTAAAAAGGTGAGTCTTGAGCTTGTTTTTAAAAACATGAATGTTCTCTGTGGCCCTGAGGTCCTCTGGCAGGCTGTTCCAGAAGTGAGGGCCATAGTAGTGGAAGGACGCCTGACCATGGGTATGTGTCCTGACTTTGGGGATGACAAGGAGACAGCTGCCAGAGGAGCGCAGAGACTGCGAAGGTTCATACGATGAAAGCATTTAAGAAAGATAAGAAGACCCAAGACCATTAACCCCTTATGACTCCTACGTGCCGGTCCTGGAACATAAGTATGTTTCCACAGCAATACAGCCATGCATGCATTCCCCTACGTCATGCACCTCAACAACATATTAATCTAATCAAAGCTAAGAGCCTCGTTTTTTTCAATGATATAAACTATTTTGACACACAACAACCACAACACTGACTCTAAAGCGTTTTTTTACAGAAAAGCAAAAACGTCAAGTGTTTATTTTTCCTACCTGTGACGGGCTCCTGCATGTCTAACATCTATAATTCCTAGAACGTTTGGTCCCATTCTGTCCATATAGTAAGTTTAGATAATATTCAGATGAAAATGTAATGTTTATATAATTTAGATGAAAAATAGACAAAAATTTGATGAAAAATTCCGATATTCTGATAATTTAGATAAAAATGTAAAATTAGGCTATAAATATAAAATAAATGCAAATATAAAATATTAATACAAATTAAAATAGATAAGAGTTAGACTGGTAGACACTGCAGTACATGGGTTGAAACATTGAAAAGTCATTGCACTTTTCCAATAAGTTCCCAAATGTTTCCAATTTGGATAGGTTTGGATAAACCATAGGACCCTCTAAACCGCCTGGACATACCCAAAGAAAAAATTATGTAAAGAAATTATTTTTACAGATATACTTTTCAAATGTGAAATTTGAGTAGTCAACAAGTTATTCTTTTGCCACATAGTGTGTTTCAGTTCCCAACTACCCATTGTAGCTATCTGCACTTATATTTTCACAAAAAATTGAGACGAGGATAATTTTTTTTTTCTTTTTCTGTGAGTTATAAAGTGCATAACGTTTTACCAGTCATACTTACAGTGATTCTAACTGCTCTGGGTAAAACTAGAGGGTGTTACTTTTACAAAGAACCCAAACACGTATGTATGCTGCAAATGGTTCAAAAACAGCAATAATTCTAATTTTGAGATGTCACATTACATGTGATTTAGCCAAAATGACCCGGAATCATAAGTGTTTAAGACACTTAAAAACGATTAAAAGAACCATATAATTGATCCTAAAACATACAGGGAGCCAATGCAATGATTTTAAGACCGGTATAATGTGCCCCTGCCTCATGGCCTTCATCAGTACACTTGCTGCAGAATTTTGTAAAAGCTGTAAGCCTGAGGTAGTCTTATTGGGAAGACCAGAAAGCAGGGCATTACTATAATCGATTCTACAGGTGATAAAAACATGCATTAGCGTCTCCACATTGAGAGAGAATGGGGAGGACTCTTGCAATGTTTTAAGGTGATAAAAGCCTATTTTAGTAATATATTTAATGTCGGGGATAAAAGTAAGCTCAGGGGCAAAAATCGTACCGAGGCTCTTCACTTGTAAAGAAGGATTAAAAGACAGTGATCATAGTTTTGGTAAATGTTTCTCTCTCTGAGCCTCAGGACAGATAACTAAAACTTCAGTTTTGTCCTGGTAGAGCTGGAGAAAGTTTTCTGCCATCCAGGATTTGATGTCTAAAATGCAGTTAAAAAGTGCATACATTAGCCGTGTGTCATCAGGAGACATGGATATGTACAACTGTGTATCATCAGCATAACTGTGAAAATTAACTCCATGTCTTCTGATGACACTGTCAAGAGGGAGCATATACAGGTTAAAAAGCACTGGGTCTAGGTTAAAAAGCACTGGGTCTACAATTGAACCCTGGGGCACACCACATGTGATTTTGTGAACTTTAGAGGAAAAGGTATCTAAACTTACCATAATAGTCCTGTCTGTAAGATATGATGTGAACCATTTATGAACTGCACCAGAGAGGCAGATCTTCTTTAAACAGCTCATAAGGATAGTGTTGTGTACTGTATCAAAGGCAGTGCTTAGATCCAGTAGAACCAACACTGTTACCTTCTGAGCATCATAGTTTAATCTAAAATCATTTAAAATCTTTAAAAGAGTCATCTTGATGCTGTAGTTCACCCTAAAACCAGACAAAAATTCCTCTAGGATAATATGAGCATTAATAAAATCATTAAGTTGAATTAAAACAAGTTTTTCTAAAAATGTGCTAAAAAATGGTAAGTTATTGGAAGTTGTTTAAGTCATTAAAATCTAAATTGGTCTTCTTCAGCGTTGGCCTCACTACCGCCCCTTTAAAGGCGACAGGAAAAAATCCTGTCTGAAGGGAGCAATTCATCATGGTTAAAATCTCATCTCTAAAAGATCTATAAAATGGCTTAAAAAATGAGGGGTGGGGATCGGGTCAAGAAAGCAGGTGGTAGGCCTCACTGACGAGAAAACTTTATCAAGGATCCCAGCTTCTACCAGGACAAAACTGCAAAACTGTGAAAAAAAACGGTGTTTCCTCTGGTAGAGACACACACTCAGATTTGTCTAAAACTGTGTTACTTTGAGAGGATAAGATTTTACATCTGATGGTGTCTACATTCCCTCTGAAGTGGTCTGCAAACTCCTCAGTGTTTGAGGGGTTTTCTGAAGTGTATTAGTAATACGGCCAAAGATTCGATCGATGGTGGAAAAAAGAGTTTAGTGATTATTCTTATGGTCTCAAATGAATTTAGCAAAATAAGCATTTCTTGAATTTCTTACAGAGGGTTGTATGAGTTGAGAAGTTCTGCATAAAGTTGATGGTTTATAATGGTTTTGCATTTCCTCCATTTTGTCTCTGCCACCCTGTATTTTCTCTTATTTTTTTTGGTATCTTTATTTCTTCAAGATGTTTCTTCAACTTTCAGTAGAGCCAGCAAGTCCAGAGCAGACTAAAGCCTTCTGTTAAAATCATTAGCGATAAAATCACAGGGGGCAGGTAAGAGAATAGGAGGAAACTTATTTAAAACATCTAGGAAACCTGCAGCCACTTCAGGGCTTAGATGACGTTTAATGACAGTTCTCACAGAGGACTCTAGTAGAAAGGAACTGGTGTTTTCAAAGAACACACAGAAGTGGTCAGAGACAACCAAGTCAACAATAGAAGGCAAGGCAAGGCAATTTCATTTATATAGCACACTTTCAACACAAGGCAATTCAAGGTGCTTTACATAATTCAGTGGAAACTAAACCAAATACATGACAAAAATATGGAAATCAAAACAGATCATCACCAAAAGAGATGCATTTAGTAACTTAAGCATAAAATAAAATTTATGTGAGAGTATGGAATTTATAAACAAATAAAACACAAGAATCCATCAATAAAAAGCGAAGGTATAAAGAATAAATTCATACAAAAGAGTATAGAATTAAAAACAGATAAAAACAGAATCAGTAAAAAAATAGGCATAAAAATCAAACCATGAGAATCAAAGAGTGATTCAAAAAATTTAATTTACGGCTCAAAGGTAGATCTGAATAGTAAAGTTTTAATCTTTGATTTAAAAGAGCCCAACGATTCAGCATTTTTGCATTCTTCTGGAAGTTTGTTCCAGATTTTTGGAGCATAGAAACTGAAAGCTGCATCACCCTGTTTTGTTCTAATTCTAGGAATGTTTAGTAAGATAGAGTTGGAGGACCTGAGTGGTCTGCTGGGTTGGTATAGTGACAACATATCTCCAACATACTTTGGTGCTAAACCGTTTAGTGCTTTATAAACTATTAGGAGTATTCTCTGAGTTACAGGGAGCCAGTGTAAGGACTTAAGAACTGGGTTGATGTGCTCTACTTTTCTGGTTCTAGTGGGGACATGGGCAGCAGCCTTCTGGATCAGCTGCAGTTGTCTGATTGACTTTTTAGGTAGGCCTGTGAGAACGCTGGTGCAGTAATCAATCCGACTAAAGATGAACGCATGGATGAGTTTTTCAAGATCCTGCTCTGACATTTGTCCTTTAATCCTAGAAATGTTCTTTAGGTTAGAGAAGGCTGACCTTGTGGCCTTTATGTGACCCAGGAGGTTCAGGTCTGAGTCCATTATTACACTTAGATTACAGGCCTGATCAGTGGTTTTAAGTTGTATTAGCTGAAGCTGTGTGCTAACTCTTGATCGTTCCTCCTTAGGTCCAAAAATAATTACCTGGTAGATAACTTTTTCACTAAGGTCTCAGACATCATCGATACCATTGCTCCAACTAAAGTTAAAGTAGTCTCAGGTAGAAAGAAGTCTCCTTGGACCAACACTCCTATAGCACGTAGTGAAAAAAGGGAGTGCCGTCAGGCCGAAAGAAAATGGAGAAAAACTCAACTCCAGGTTCAGTATGAGATCTACAAAAACAAGCTGAACAAATATAACATACCTTTGAAAACTGCAAGAGAAACATTCTTCTCTGAAATCATTAACAGAGACATTAATAACACTCGGACTCTATTCGCAACAGTTGAAAGACCAACCAATCCTCCAGTGACTGTAGCTCCTGAGCTACACTCCATTAGGGCCTGTAGTGAATCTGCCAACTTCTTCACTGAAAAGATTCTAGAAATCAGGGTCTGTGTCTTGCAGAGTCTAGTGCTGTAAATATATTTTTTAGGGGAATACCAGGGGGATAAAATAATTAACTTCCCTTGATATGGAGCTTCTCTTTGTGCATTTTATGAAGGGTATGAAGGTATTTTAAGAGCTTTGTTTCAGAGGCGGCCAGTTCTCCTCGAAATTCAAGTTTGGTGTTCAGCCCGTTCCGCGCTTTGATGAGGGAATGGTGTTTTTCAGTGCTTTCTGACTGGGGCTAGACCGAAGCAGTCAGCTATCAGTTTTCTGTTGTTCCTTCAGGGAATTTGGTAGTGTTGTCTAATCCAGCATTAATCCCAAAGTTTATTTCCAGAAGGTGTAGTTTTACTTCCATATTCCGAAGCTGTTCCTCCACGGCGTTCTGCCTTTGGAGTAGCTTATCAAAGTTCTCGGCTGAGCAGTGTGCCATGTCGTTAATTCACAGTTTTTTGCAGTCTTTCGAAGGTATCCAGAAAAAGGTGATCCGGTCTAGCGGGTAGCTGGGCACAAGTGTTTAGTTGAGTAATACGCCATGTTGTTAATCCACAGTCTTACAGGGGTCCTTTAGAAGTAATCCACATGAAAAAGCGATCCATTCTAATAGTGTACTACCAGAGGCTCGGCACAAAAATTAAGAGGACAACTGAAAAACAGAATCTAAAACTAAATCATAAAGGAGAGAATAGGGTGAAAATAAGGCAAAAAATTTGACAGATCAGGAGAGCTCAGGGAGAGCTGCTCCTCTTCCAGCAGGTAGAGCAATAAGTGAGAACACACTGGTGGACAGGCCATACGTGATGATCAAATCCAGGGTGTGTCCTCTGTTGTGAGCCGGCTGCATGATATGTTAACTAAAATCCATATAATTTAAAATCTTCAAGAAGTCTGTTGACAGAGGTTCTAAAAGGTTATCTACATGTGGATTAAAATCACCAGCTAAAATTATCATTTGATAAGAGTGGTAAAAAATTTATAAAAACTTCTTGATAAAAAGTGCATTCTTTTTTGGAGGCCTATAAACTGTGACACATAAAATCTGAGGAGTGATAAAAGCAGAGGCAGTATATTTAAAGGTGCTATAATCATTGAATAAAACAGGTTTGGCAGACAGTGTGGATGAACTTATAAAAGAAGTTCCGCCTCCCCTCTGGCTACTCCTTTGTTGAATAAGATAAGTAAAATTTTGGTGTGGAGGCCTCTGTAAGAACAGCAGGGGCATCTGCACTCAGCCATGTCTCCATTAAAAACAAACACTGACGATTATTGTCTAAAATCAGATTATTGAAAATAAAAGTTTTGTTCAGCAGAGAGTGAACATTCAAAAGTGCTACATTAATAGTGGATGGAGATGGAGTGACTGTATGATTAGCTGCAGGCGGGGCTTTTGGTAACTGTTTCAAATTATTTAGGTTGCAATTGTTTGGTTTGTGATTTTTAGTCTGCTCTCTGCTTACAATAACAGATATGAGAGATTTAGTGAAAGGTCCAGGTTACTGTTAAAACCATGGCTGGGTTTATAGGAGCAGGGACCAGCTGGACATCAGGATGTGGTGGCAAAGAAGAAAATAAAACCTGTCTGATTTATTATATTTTTTGTTTGGTAGAAATATCGGTATTGGTACTCGGTATCAGCAATTACTCAAATCTAAGTATCGGTATCGTATCACTTGGAAAAAAGTGGTATCATTGCATCCCTAGTTACAAACACACTGTATTTGTAGCCCAGTCTGCCTTCCAGTCCTTAGAGCTTTTACATATCCTAAAATTGTGAAAATAAATAAACAGATTTTAAAAAACAGAAACAAAGGGTTATTTTGAAATATTGGTTTTCAATTCAGGTATTTATTCTGCAGATATGAGATGTTTTTCACTGACAGATGACAGCAACTGTAAAAGAAAACATCGGTGAACAGTGGACCTCACCCTTTTTCAGATTAAACTCAACAAGGATTTTTCTGTGGAATGTAGCTTCAAATTATTTGTGGAACATTCAACTATATATTTTTTTTCCGTAGTGCATTTTTAAAATAAAATTCGTCTTAGGAAGCTGAAATAGCTGTGTACCATGCAACGGGATACACTACTGGACGGCAGCTGCAAAGCAGCCAATACAGGAATCACCATTCAATTTCCTTTGTGCTGATTGGCCATACTCTCAAGACCAGAAATGGTCTGTGGTAGTGCCGTTAGTGCAGAGTTTCCATTGTGTGTATTAATAAGTCTCAAGATATGCTTGGTGCTTGAACTATTAAAATATCCAGTTATTAGCATTTTTTAGCTGTCCTAACACCTGCCAACTCTGCTGTTAAAGAAAGCATCTTCTCTCTTTTTGTTAACTCAGTTTCAGCTACTCCTACATATTGGTTATTTCTGTTAGAACAAATAATTCTATTGTTTCATAAAAGTATGACAGGAGATTAAAGACAGTTTTTGAAGCACTGGAGACAGCAGTTTTTACAAATGTTAACTCTTTGCAATTTTGCTGAAGGATCGCTGAACCATTCACCATTATGGTTCAGTAATAACATTCCACATATTCAGTTGAGTGATTTCCTTTTTTTTTTTGTCTAGAAAAAAAAAGCAGTTTTCAGCCACAAATAATATTTCAACATAATACAGGGACATACACTCATTCATTACCTACAGAAAGCCTTATTTTCTTTCAGAAGTGTCTGTTTCACTTGAAAACAAAATGAAAAGACTTAATGTAATAACTTATGTATTAAACGTTCGTAATTTTTTGGGTATTCTGGCTTTAAAATATCATGATGACATTCTTTTAACCTCCAGTAAAGCAGTATATAGCTGTTTTGTTGGAAAACATGGCTCAAATGTTCAAAAAAACCTTTTGATGAAAATATTTTACCTAGCCTTTATTCAGCTTCTGTCTTCTTTTTAATGCTAACCAAAAGCTTCTTGAAGAAAGAACTCTTCAAAATTTTAATAATAAAAAATATCATAAAGAAAAAAGGCTGAATCTTCTAGATACAATGTTATTTCAAATAATCTATCTTTTCACAAACTGTGGCATTGGCAACAAGTACTTCCAAATGTGATCAGGTAAAAAATGTCCAAGTATGCTCAGAACATTAAGAAATCTAACAACATTGAATAAAAAAGCTTCCAGGGTCGCATGCTCAACGTTGCAAAATCATGAACAACATGTATCTTAATGGTTGAAAATTCCAAACACATCATTGTCTCTAGCTGTATGGTAATTAAAAGCAAAGAACTCTCACTTAAAATAGTTTGTCCTAAGTGGATAAAATGGGGACAGATTAGGGAGAGAATATAGGCTGAATTCAGAGACCTTGCAAATCCAAAACCCTACGAGGTGACAAAAAGTAAGTACTCTCTGGTACAGTTTGGACAAAACTCTATTTCAAGTTGTTGAGGGGAACTTGGTGCTGTTGAATGACTCAAAAGCTCTTGTGTGCAGGCAGCTGCTGGTTAATACAAATCTGCTTTCTGAATACAGTTGATTTAAGTGTTTTCACAGCAAATTTACCTTGAACCGAGTAATCAAGCAGATAGCACAAAACCCAACATTGGGAGCATTTCGGCATGCCAATGAGAATGATGTAATGTTCTATTCAGCTCTGTCCACTTGCTTTCCATTGATGTGTTGACTACAGGAGCAGTACTTTGAATTTCAGCTTGAGAAAGCTGTCCATGCTAGTAAAGTTCTATTGAAAACCAAAATTAACTAAATTGAATCTGATAGAAATCTATGGACTTTCTGATCTTAACACACAATATCCATTAAACTTCTCATATGTTTACAATGTAGTTAATTTTGTTTCCTGCATTTCAAATAAGTTCAAGTAATTTATCTGTATTTTCTACTTTAGCTCAGTAGCATCTGTCTGAGGAAGACTTTTTGGCTTTCTTCAGAGCTGAGACATTATGCTATCTGGTTTCACAGCTCCTAACACAAGTACAATACGTTGTAAAAGATGAAGATTTAGCCTCCAGTTCCAAGAGAACAGCCTTTAGTAAGACACTAACTTTGAAAAAAAGGAAAGAAAAGAAAAACGTGAGCAAATTGTGTTATAGTTCTGGTTGATTTCATCTAAAGGTAATAGGTTCCAAATTGCTGCTCTTCTTTCCTGTGCTATTAAATTTAATATTAGTTGCAGTTATCCTAATTTTTCTTCTTATATGTGAAATATCTACAAAATATGTGTTTTTTTTTGTTGTTGTTTTTTACAAGAGACAATCCTACATAACGTTGTGTTGTGTTGTAGAGGTGAGGAACTTATATTTCCAGAAAGTGCTTTGTTTGATTGAATGAACCTTAGAACAATCGGTAAGTACATTTTGCATGTGAGATGAGAAACAATATTGTTTAATTGTGTTACTTTTATCTGTCAGTTGTATGACAGCATCTGCATTTTAATTTAGAAATCTTTCGTTAGAATTTACTCACTGTCGTTCACTGACAGTTTGACATGCAAAAAAGCTTTGTTCTTCTCATCACAAAGTCATTTTCCACAATCGGCCTGTTGTTTTTGTTTCCATTACTAGAACAGCTTTGATGATAATCTAACTCTAAAATTAGTCTCCAGAATGTTTTTTTTTGAAAAGGACCACAGACAGTATACTACAAAAAAACAATGAAAGTGTATCATGTCGTTTATACCCAGAGAATGATAAACTGTCTGTTGTGCATATAACTCTGTGCTGTTGTTTTGTTACTTTGAGAAGGTTATTTTTTTAGCAAAATACATCAAAGGTAACCTTTACTCAGTGAAATAATAGATCTCAATATTTAGCACAGCATGATAATTCCCAGTGTGGTTTACATGTGTAAATTAAGTAAACCATTTATTGTATACTAAAATGCTTTTCAGTGCCCAAACTGCACTGTATATTATGAGTAAAATTCAAGAAAACCATTTTTTTCTATATTTAATTTCAACACTCTTTTATCCAAATTGCTATATGTTTTTCAAAATTTAACACTACTTAGTATTCACTTTTTTGACACCAATTGGGTGCCAAATGCATTATAGCTATGGTATTGTTTCGTTAGGGAATAAATGCGGGTGTGAGAAATGTAGCAAAATATGTATTATATGTAATATATGCAGTTGTATTATATGTATCACATTATGTAGTTGTATCATATATGATATCCACAATTAATGTCAGAATTTCCACTTGTCCCATTAATAATTCTCCAAGGATGCATTTGTAATCATACAAACCATATATTTTGAAGTTTGGGCCATGAACAATCATCTTATTACAGTAAACTGTCTTGCTCATAAGTCTCTTACTTTCTACTAACTCAGTGGATGCAGAACTATGAATATGATCGTTTGTGGCCACCCATGTGTCTGCCTAGCTTCATTTCTTGATCAGCTTTAACATTGGGCTAAACTGAATACCCCCTTGTTGGATTGCTAAAGTCTAAGTCTATCCGTCTGTTTGTCTATCTATTGATTCAACAACATAACTTTGAACCTAATTGTATTTTGTTCTTTTTTTTTATGAAGGGGAAGTAAAATGATACCCACCAAGCAAGTAGAAGCAGAAAAATGGCCAGTTTCTTTCTGTCATATTCAACAACATTATAATTATATCAGTTACCTTAATGGCCTTCGTCACTCTGGATTAAGACATCTCCATGGCCTCACAGACTACCTTGAATGTCAAACATGAAAAATCTACATTCAAATTCATTGTGTGGGTTTCAGTCTTTTTAACAGTCAGTTCTGTCATACCCTGTGAAAGGAAAACAACCACATAGAGCTGCATCTGGCTTTATGTAGAAGACCAATCAAACTATTGTTGTTCTGCACACTTGGTTTAAAGAAACCACATTGTTGGCCGGTGATGCCTTCTGTTCTGATTTATTTTTACCTCTAATAAACAAACTAAACTAAAATAAAGTCTAAATAACTGTTATTTCTCCTCCCACTTTTAAACAACCAATGATATGTGTTAATAACAAGAAATTATATACATTTTGCTTTAAATCTATCATTTAGCGTATGATCGTTACATCACAACATTCAACTAACTCTTACATAACTGGGCTTATATGGGGCTATTACTAACACTGTTCACAGCAGAGAGGCGTAATAGCATCATGTGACATAAACCCCCGACTTGTATCCTTCCATCTTGTATCCTTTCAAAAAACATGGTAAAAAAGACCTCCAAGTCTGGACATTATGTGTTTTCTGGAGGAGGCCAATCACTCCTGGTAGCTTGCCAAAAAGGTTTCCTATTTCATGTCTATTCTGCAACAAGGCTGCCATCATAAATAACTACAAAACCAATCAATCACACCATCCTGTACAATTATTTTAACCAGATACAGAACTTTTGGAGGATAACTTGGCAAGTTCAGCCAGAGGGAATCATGCACAAAAAAGTTGGATTTGTTTTCCATTGATTTCTATAAACTAATCACAATCAGGAACAATTTTTGTTAGTTTGAGTTGTCTGCAAGTATTGTATAGTCATAATGTCAAACATATTATCGTTTGCTTACTCTATTCTTTTAAGTGGTTCTCTTAGTACATCTGATTTTAGTCTTTGCCTCTTTCTTTAACACTAAATATGAAGCCAGAATTTCCCCTTGACGTCATGAGCGATACATTTCACATTTAAACTGAAGCCTAAAAACCTAACAAGTTTATTCAGTCTTCCAGTAAATTGCATATAATATGTAATTTGGGGTTGGGAATACATCTTCCCCGTTGGAAGCTAAATACTATATGTTTAGTGAGTTCAAGTATGGTATTGTATGTATTAGTATGGAGATGATGAATGGTAAATGACTGGTGAAGTCATGTGAAGTGTCTTGCCCAAGGACACAACAACTAGGAGGGGGGCAACCCACCAGTTATACAATGAACTTCTACCACCTGAAACAACAGAGCCACCTTTGCCATGATATCTTAGATTAACCACTTTCAAGTCATTCTTTTCATTGCAGCCAGAGGACAGGTACAACCCATGATACATAGCAGCAGTGCCACCGAGAGCATTGTAATAGATTGTTTGCAGTGCTGACAGTCTTGTGTGGATGTAACAAGGCTGTTATCTTGGTATGGTGTCTTTCATCAGGTTATCTGATGACGATTCCATGTTGATGCATGGGACACCGATGAGCTTTATTGTTGCTACCAAGCTCCTCAATGCAGCACCCAGGACCCAAAAGATCATGCAAAGACGTTCCATCTCCTGGCTGTTTTCCTTTTTTTATGTTGAGATGTGTTTTTAGTCTCGTGTAAAAGAAAGGATCAGTCTCATGTTTAACCACTTATCATGTACTTCTACTTTCTACTAGTTTTTTTAAACTTAGACATGCTTTGTTTATTGGTGTTATGCGAGCTTTTTAGATGAACCCAGCAGATTTGTGCAACTGAGGATAGAACAAAACCTGAAACTATGTCAATATATACAATCTTTGACATACATCTTTTCCCCTAAAACTTCTAACATCGTTTACTGAGACTAGAAGCTACACCAACTCTGATTGAAGTGGCACCACAGTAATTAAGTATGACATAATTGAAAATACTCAGCATTATTGGTCATAGTGTAGAACAGACTGCATGTTTTCACACGACAGTGAGTAAGAGCCCTTTATGTGATGTGGGGATTTAATTATTTGATTCCTAGTCCCATAAGGGTGACAACCAGTGCTGTTCAAGCATTGTTATTCTTTCGCACAAGGTAACACATTTTGTTAGTGCAAAAACAGCAAGATTAACAGGTTTGGCTCAGAATAGCATGATTTCAAGATATTCTTCTGGCATTTAGGCTTAAGGTAAAGCCACTGAAGATAGGAAGACTGTGCAGGCAGTGCAAGATAGTAATAGAGATATGTCTGGCCTTTGCTAATTTATTGTGTCATTGAGGCTGTATTTCTTCTTCTGTTGTACTTGAGTAAAACTTGTTTTTCACTTGGAGGACATAACTTTCATTAGCATGGTGTTCATTTATCTGCCTTGGACAACTACCTGTTACTTGAATCTTCTTTTTTTAGCATATTCATCAGCAAATAGCATTCATGAATGTTAAAATAGGGAAAAAAAATTTCCATAACTGCATACATATATTGAAATAAAAAGTGCATTTATGTTGCAAACCGCATAAGTGTGTAAGTTCCCATTTGAATCAAAACATTGGTAAGTTTTTAATAAGAGAAAGCATATAATCAAGAGCATTGATCAACCCCAGGAAATTAGTCTCACTAATAATTTGTGGGAACAATACCATACTTTTCTATATAGGCCCCGAAAGGCTGTGAATTCAGAAGTTTACTTTTTGAATGACACCTATCAGAGTCACCTCACGGTATTCATTAAAACTCTGAAGGCCATGACCTAAACCGCTAGCTGCAGCAACAAACAAGAATGCAGCTTCTTCAGAATACTCTGTGCAGCCAGTAAATATATCTCCACTTCACTACCATTAATATGACTTACAGTTACTCATCTAAACTCTGGTCACGCCTTTAAGGTACACCACACTAACATTATAATGAGTATTCTACAACATCCTACTTGAAACATTCCAATTACAAATGGTACACTAAAAGAAATGTAATGTTTATTCTGTTAGAATTTTTTTTAATTTTCTGTTATAAAAGTCATATGAACAGGATACTGATCATCAGCAAGCTCAGTTGCTGCAAACATGGTGGAAGGAGATCATACATCAAAATTATTCATTTTGTTGAGCCTCATCTTGCTTTAAGACATGTTTGCTATCAAAAGAGTGTTTCATATAGGACAGAAAATGATCTGAAAATATTCACAGCAGCTGTTTATGTGAACAGATTGCACTACAATCTCCTTAAAAGAATTGTGGTCAAAAGCAAAAACAGAATGTGCATGTCCTATTCCTGTACATTTTGTTTCTTAGCAGAGACCTTGCTTTTAAGCATATCCATACACTGTCAGTGAGATTAGAGCTTTGGGAAAACTATTCTAAAGGCTTTATATATTATATTATAGCTATATTAAAGCAATATAACTTTTTTATCCTTTTACTTTTATTCATTTGGGTCTCTACTACATCTATAAACTCCCCAAACATGAATCAGAAACATCCATCCATTTTCTTGCAAATTTTTGAAGTCAGAATTCTTGTGATTCAACATGCTGTTTGAAAAAGGACCTTATTGTGATGTGACAATAAGCAGAATTTACACATAACTACTCATCATCTGTCACATTAGCATAAAAGTGACAGAGCCATCTCAACAGCTAAGTCCGAAAGATACTGAAATTTTCAAGAATTAAGCTCGTGAGATCTCTTCATGTGAGAGTGATTTTGAGCAAAAAACTTTATTAAAGGTCTCATTCATTCAGCTTTTCAATAAACTTTTCTGTGGTCTCTCATTTTAATGAATACCTTGTGAGTCTTTCTGTGGAAAAAAAGATTACGAGTGTTACTATATGATATTCTTCATATGCAAGCATCTCACCTCAGAATGGCTGACAGCAATACAACTCTTATGTTACCTTCAGACAAAGAACCAACTTTAAATTTAATAGATTTTAGTACATTTAATTTAATACATATTCAATACTATCTATTTTTTTTATTCATCCTAAAGAATATTCACCATCATCTGTGAACTACGGAAAATATTCGGATAACGAGAAACCCACCACTGATGGGCTATGTTCACAAATAACACCAGCCTGAACATGTTCTGTACTGTTTGGGAGTTGCTAATGGTTATCTTCTACTGCCAGAGTTGCTAACAGTTAAACCTAGTTTACACTTCTCCAACAGGAACTTTGCACGCAGACGAATTGACGGAGATGTTTTTCGTTTATACCTTTTGCATAGGTGAAGGTCCTTTACATCGATGGATAATGGTGCTGCATCAATCTGTCTCTGTCAAAAGACAGAAAGAAAAAATAAACTAGAAGAAACAGAGAAGCATAAACTAGGCTTTAACTTCTACGAACAGAGATCCACTCTGGCCCTTACCTTTCTTTTTTCTTTTTGTGGGTGGTCGCACGCAGAGACAGACTTACCATTAGGCAAAGATAGGCAAATGCCTTGGGCCACAAACACCCAGTGGTATACACTAAATGGAGATGTTTAAGATACGTGTGTAATGGACGCGGGGTAAGCATAGGACTGTTCCCCCACATTTTCCGTGTCGATACCCTTTGTCTTTCACACTTTTTTTTGTAGTTACTGCCGTTAAATCTGCAGTAACATATTTTTTGAGCCGTCTTTAAACATACCTTAAGTACACTCATGCAAGGTAAGGCGAGATTAGATCTGGCTGAGAGAATGAGCTCAATTGCTGGAGAAACCAGGCAGGTATCAGGACAGGGTTTTCACTTATATTTCAAAATGAATCTCATTCACACTCCAAAATATATTTTTGTGAGTATTTTATTAGGTTATTAGCATTGATGTACACGTGAAATCCAAAAATGTAATTATCATGCAAAAGTTTGTTTAATTTCAATAATTCTACTTAAAAGGCTAACTAAGATATGATATGGACTGATGACAGGGAAAGTTAGATATATCAAGCCTTACTTTATTATAATTTTGATGATTATGATTTACAGGTCATGAAAACCCAAAATTCAATGAGAATAATAATAATAATAATAATAATAATAATAATAATAATAATAATAATAATAATAACCTTTATTTATATAGCAATTTACACATCTGGAGAGACCAAAGTGCTGTACAGAGCATAAAATGAAGCACTCAAAGAGTGTCGAGCTAAACAATAATGAATAACAGTAAATAACTTTAACAAATACACAACAATAAAAAAACTGCTGTTTTGACAGTATCTGATCACCCGGAGTGGAAAGCCAATTTAAAAAGATGTGTCTTTAAAAGTTTCTAAAGAGCTTGCCTTCCTTATGCTCATTGGAAGAGCATTCCACATCCGAGGAGCAGCAACAGAAAAAGCCCTATCACCACGGTTACCAGCCGGGATCTCGGAACAACTAAGAGTAACTGTGTTCGAATTCAGGCCACGTCCACACTAAGCCGGGTAATGCCTTAAACGTATAATTATTTAGCCTACACCCCCCTATCGTCCACACTAACCCGGCATCATTTAAGGTCTGTGGCCGGATAACTATTAGCCGGGTAGGAGAGCCGTGTAAATCTTAATTCATCGGCTAAACGAGCTAGTGTGGACAGCTTCCCCGGATAACGAAAGGAAGTGGCATCAATGAATGCTGCGTCAATAACAATACGACACTACAGACAAAGACAACAGCGAAGAGTAATAAATCGATCTCGTCGTCTGTCCACACCAAAAACAGCTATGGTTCTCTTCGGTTAAGGGACAAGCAGATATGTACTGTGGTGTAGAGCTTCTTGTATATATTATGTAGGCGCTGGCGTCACGTAGATTATACACGTTTTTGGTGCGTCTTTTCGCGCATGCCCAGTATTTGCACAGGTCGGTATGGCATTGCGCAATCATGGGACCTGAAACGGACATTAACTGGGGCGTAAATGCTCGTGTTGAGTGGATAACATTAGGCGTCTAACTCCCTGTATAACCTTATCGGCTCAGTGTGGACGTAGCCTCAGTGTCCTAGGAGCATAAGAATGTAAAAGCTCGGACAGCTAGGGGGGCGTTAGACCATTTAAATATAAGGATTACATTTTTTAAATCAATCTTAGAGTAATATGGTCTCGTTGTTTGCAGCCCGTCAAGAGACAAGCAGCAGTGTTCTGAACAAGCTGTAAACGAGTTGTCTAGCCCAGAATAAAAATAGTTACAGTAGTGCAGTCTACAGGTAATGAATCAAGCTTTCAAAACCAGAATAAGGTAGATATGGTTTAAATACTAAGAAGCCTCAACTGGTAAAAGCTAGACTGGACTACTGCACTAATCTTTCTATCCAGTTTAAAACTATGATACATTTTTGCACCAAGGTAACAGTACGGTTAAAATAATTCAAAGGGCCAATGGGACTGGTACCTTCCAGCAACAGTTCAGTCTTTCCAAATAATAAAACCTCAGTCTTATCATTGTACATTTTCAGAAAATTAGGCTGTCACATGAAATCAGTGAAGTAAGGATTTCAAATGCTTGCTGGTTACCTGAACATTACTTAGTGTTGTTGTGTTTCCAGCAGAACCTGGTTAAGTCCTTTGTAGTTTTACGTTTGTAGCCATAATTATTTAATTTTATACAAATGTGTTTTAGTTCTTCTTGATTGGGCAGTATCTTCTTGTTGATTGTCGAAGGTTTAGTTTCAATAGTATTTAACCTGTTGATTGTTCAGAGTTAAACTTCTACGCAATTGTTTCCAAATTAACTACATGTGTGCCCATGATTAATGTATTTAAAACTCAGACTAGAATTTTAGGTACTGGAAAGTGTAAATTAAATAATTATGAAATATTAGTACAATGTGAGAATACTTACCATAAGAAACCCTCTTCCAGTAGTAGGTTTACAAAACTAATCCTTGTGTAAGTACACAGCAAAAAATCACTCACTCAAACTTGCAAAAAAAAATTCACACTGGGACTTTTTGTTTATATTTGATGTAATGTTGTGGCTTTAATTTTAGCTGAAAATGGCAGTTCTTTTGGAAGGATTCAGGCCTGCCACTGCTCCACACGCCTCCACCTTGTTAACGAACACTGTCTTTGTTGTGCTGTTTGTGAAGTTGCTGTGACACACTGTTGTTTCTTGGAGAGAGGTGATTCTTCGCTTCTTCTGACAACAACAGAAACAAAAGAAACAAAGAAAACTAACTGTATAAATTGCTGCCTGATCCAGGTCTTTTCATGCAGGAGAACTGTACAAAAAGATACAGCACTTCAATGCTTTCATTTTTTGGAAGCCTAATTTGAACACCTATAGATCCGGACATACCTGACAATAAGAGAAAAATGCAAACATACCATGCTGCCAGCGTTCTTAGGTAAAAAAACATGTCTAACATTACACACCAACTTCAGAATATCAGGTCTCTTTGACACAGGTTTAACTTTATAGACAAAAAAAACATACATTAACTTTAAGCAAGATTTTTACAGTGAGGATTCAACAAAATGAAACAATTGTAGAAGTTGATAAAGACTACAGATTAGGGTCAGTGTCAAAGGTCTGGTGTGTTTGTGTGGTTTTTATCTGTGTTTCCTTTCCTCACTTTCTAGTTAGCTCCTCCAGGGAGCAGGAGCTTTCCATCACAGCTGGAGGCCAAGAACATATATATTTCATTGTTTGTTTAACAAGGTGATTGGTGGCCAAAAAGGATGATGAAAAGAGGCCTTACTTTAAACACTGATCATTTAACCTGGGTATAGAATGTTACCCGGCCAAATAAGCCGGTCTTTTTTAATCATTTATTACCCTAATAAACAAACAAAAAAAACATAACTCCCACAGTTTCAAAGAATGTGAGCTGGGTTGCAGTCCTTTGTGCAATCTGTTTACTTATCCCTTTTTTGCACCCATAACCCAGCTGTGACATATAGTTTGCAGAAGTGGAAGTTCTTCAATAGAGACATAAAAACTTTTATAGATATTCCCGAGTGAAACTAAAGCATTTAAATATACTTTGTTGGAACTGCTACCTGAGTCTGATAACCACAATGTTTCCAGGAGCATTTCAGCTGTTACTGTTAAAACAATAAAAATATGGTGCTGTGGAAAAATGTCCTCACACTTTTCTTATGGTTATTTCTATCTTTGTCACATGTATATGTTTCAGATCATTTAACAAAATGTAATTCAAGTAAAGATAAACTGAGTAAATGCAAAAAGCAGTATTCAATAATGTAAAAGAAAAAAGGAGAATTTATCCTAACCAACCCAACTCTGTGAACAACCCTATTTATTCATGAAATTTCACTCACAGTACAGATTAGCCCTTAACCAGCATAATTAATAAATAAACTAATAGGAACTTGTCTGAGAATCAAAAAAATAAATCTGGAAAAAAATAAGGCATGATGGTTCAATCTAAAAAAAATGTAAGAAAGCATGAGAAATAAGAATATCAATATCTATCAGTCTGGCAAAGAGTTACAAAGCAGTTTCCAATGTTTTTGACCTATTATGAACTCCTGTTAGATCCACAAATCCATGGCTACAAATGCAGAAAACATTAAACAGTGGTGAAATGTCTCAGGGATGGCTGGCTTATCAAAATATCAAAATTACATCAAGAGCACATTGATAACTCATCCAGTCAGTCATGGAATAACCCAGAGCCAAATTTAAAGCACTTCAGTCTGCCCTTGCATCAGTTAATATTGCTGTTTATTATTGAGCAATACAGGTGAAACTAAAAAAAACGAGAATATTGTGCAAAAGTTTACTTTTTTCAGTCAGGGCCGGACTGGGTCAATAATCCAGGCCAGGAATTTGATACCATCCCTGGCTGCCAGCACCCAAATAACGCAAAACGCCTGGAGTGAGTTAGGTCGGGTGCCTAATAATTTAAATTAGTTAAATAATCAAACAAAGGCTGCTCATGCGCCCACACACAGTTTGTTCAGTTACTTTCCCTAATAAAATAAATATTTCTGTTTTCCTGCAATAACCTGCACTCAAATCCTGTTATTCTAGTTCATGTACTTCTACACTGGTAAATGTAAAGCCAGCATATGTAAAAAAAACTCATTGACATGAATCCTGGGTAAACCTATTGAAATACAGACAAAAAATATTTTGGCGTGGGAATGAGAGTAATCATATCATCTATAACTCTATCCTGCAGACCCTCCCTGACCCTGTCTGTTTTTGAAAATCTTTCATTAAAATATGTGGACCGCGATAGTGAGCACAAGTTCTGCACATGAATGAAAGAGGGTTTGGATTATTGCTAGCATGAATTGACTGGTAAGGGATGTAAAACAGGCAACATTAGTACTGTTAACATGATATAGCGACATGTGTTAACTAGTCATCATAAAGCTACATTATCTGCATGCAACAACCATAACTCAATTTACAGGTTGTTTGGAATAAACTGTCAAAAGCTTTCTGCCTTTTGCTGTCTCTGGATTGGTTGCTGATTATGCTGCTCTGCTGAGCAGCACCTCTCTGTGATTCACTCGTTCCCTTTAGCTTGTGTATGCTTCATGTGCGTTTAAAGACCAGTAGGAAAAATAAGTTACAGCATATTAATAGATTAAATGGCTGAAAAAAGTGCAAGGGACAGAGGGCACTGACACAAGAAGTGCTGGGGACATGTCCCACAAGTACCTCCCGTCTGTTACGAAAATGTCCAGCGGGGCAGATACCCTAATGAGCCACAAGACAGTTTATTTCAAGATCAAACATCAATCAACCTGACCATCTGCAATTACAGAACAGGCCAGGCGACTCGAAAATGCTGCGGTTCTCCTGAAGATCAGTTTCAGTAACTCAACTTAAAAGATGACTCTAACATATTTTAATATATAGACTCATCTCATATAAAATAAGCAAGATATTTAAATCCCTAATTTCGTATCATTTTCATGAATATGGCTTACAGCTTATGGAAAACCCAAGCTCAAAATCTCCAAATATTTTAATTAAGTTGAAAGGTTCAATATTTTAGGATCAAGGTGTCACAATCTAATCATCTTATTAATGCAAAACACCTACAAAAGGTCCCCAAGCCTTTACATGGTCTCTCAGTCTGGTTCAGTAGGAATCACAATCATGAGAAACACTGCTGACATGACAGTTATGCAGAAAGCCATCACTGATATCCCCAATACGGAGGGAAAGCCTCAAAACGTAATTGCAAAATAAGTTGATTTTTCCCAAAGTGGTGTATAAAGCACATTAATAGAAAATTATTTGGAAGGGAAAAGTGTTTAAGAAAAAGGTGCACAAACTGCAGCCTGGAGAAGATTGTCTGGAAAAGGCCATTAAAAAGTTTTGGGGATCCACACAAGGTGTGGACTGTGGCTGGAGTTAGTGCATCAAGAGGCACCACACACAGATAGATTCTGAATATGGTCTTCAAATATAGTATTCATCTTTTTAAGCCCCTGCTGGTCTGTTGCTCACTGATTTAAAGTCCTCTTTTCTGATGAGAGCATATTTTGCATCTTATTTGGAAAACCAAGGTCCCAGAGTATAGAGGAAGAATGGCGAGGCACACAATCCAAGTTGCTTGAAGTTCAGTGTGACGTTTCCACAGTCTGTGTTAATTTGGGGAGCCATGTTATGTGCTGGTTTTGGTCCACAATGCTGTATTAAGTCCAGATTCAACATAGCCATCTACCAGGACATTTTGGAGCATTCAAGAGAGACATGAGAATGAACAATGCAGAAGACCTGAAGGCTTCTATAAAAGCATCCTAACACCATAACACCTCAGGAATGCCACAGGCTGATAGCATCCATTCCGCGCTGCATTAAGACAGTAATTGAGGCCAAAGGGGTCCAAACCAACTGCTGAGTATATATGCATGATTATACTTTTCAGAGGTTCAACATTTCTCTATTGAAAATCTTTTTTTATTGATTACATGTAATATTCCAATTTTTTGAGTTATTGAATTAAGGTTTTTCATAAGCTTCTATCTATAATCATCAAAATTGCAATACATACAGAATAGAAATATCTCACTTTGCATGTCATGGAATTATATCATATTAGTTTCACTTTCTAAGTTGAATTACTGAAATAAATGAACTTTTGAACAATATTTTAATGTCACCTGTTGGAAAGAAACTGGACAAAAATAGCATCAGTGGGAGAGTTCTAAGGACAAAATGACAACTGTTTCAAAACAAACATAAAGATCTGTCTCTTGTTTCCCCCCAAAAAAATCACCTTGATGAGCCCCAAGAATTTGGGAAAATATTCTGTAGACTGAGAAAACGTAATTTTGTTGTTGTTCTTTCTTTCTTTCTTTCTTTCTTTCTTTCTTTCTTTCTTTCTTTCTTTCTTTCTTTCTTTAAGTTTGAACGTCTTTCCTGTTACATATCATTCCACATTGCATTTCAAAACACGATGATTGTAAAAAAACACCCAAAAACAAATATGGCGGTGTGATGTTCTGGGGTCAGTTACTTTAACCAAAGGGTGCCATTACTCATTATTAGGTTTTGGACAATAACTTTTTCATGTAAGACCAGACTAGTTTATTTGTCTCTTATTGAATGAAAATATAATTTCTATTGATAATCTTTTTCTGATCTTACATTTTTTTAAGGACCCTTATTTAAGGATCTAAATATTTGAGCAAAATCAAAACTAGACGAAATCTATAAAGTGGAAAATATTTTTTCAATGCCTTTATGATAGAAGGAAATGTGCTTACAGTTCTATTTTTAAATTCCTCTACTCCTACTCCATTGCAGTGCCTATGATCATGTTGGTGTTTTCCATTAAGGAAAGTAAAATTGAATGTAGAAACACACTGTATTGATTCAGTGTAGAAGTCTTTGATTTAATCGGTCTGTAGTCTGACTCTAGCAGTTATTACTCCAAAGCTCTCAAATAATAACCTGGAGGGTTGCTGTGTAGTTAATAGCAGTGCTTTATCTTGGGTCAGTCATATGGGTTGAAACAAGACCAGCATTAGCCTTTTTTTCCTCTTTGTGATATATTCTACTAAGAGTTTAAAGAAACTACTCAATATGCCGAGCTTAATCCAACTGAGATCAAACACTCTTGAAGAACTATATATATTCAAATTTCAGCTAATCTTTTGATGACTCTGATGAACTCCAAGCCACAAAACTGTCCTAACATACAAAGGTATGAAAAACGTTTTTACAATTTATATATTTTTTTCTGTTTTTCCTAAGTAAAGTATGTTGAAGATCTCTTGTCACTCTAACAACCCCCCAGACCACTCAGTCTCCAACTGTAGTCTACTAATTATCCCTAGAATTAGATCCAACCATCAGCTTTCAGTTTCTATACTCCACCTATCTGGAACAAACTTCCCAACCAATGCAAAGCAGTTGAAACACTTCACAGTTCTTTTAAAGCAAAGCTAAAACCCCATACGATTAGAGCTGTCTTTAAGTACTGTAATGTTCAGCCTATTGAGCATTAATGAATATAAGTTGCAACAGCTATATTTCAAAAGAAAATACATTTTGTACGTATAAAGGCCACATCTGAATATAAGATAAATGCTTTCATGTTGTAACATGAGATATCTCCACAGAAAGACTGTATGCTGAGATTATTTTAACTACGTCCACCATGGAGTAATGTTTCACTGCCCATCTGTCTGTTTGTTTGTCTGTCTGCTAGCAACATCATTCAAAAGGTTATGGAGGGATATGGATTACATTTTCAAGAAATGTCCATATTGGGACCAGGACTAACCTACTAAACTTTGAGGTTAATCTGACATGAAATGCCATCCACGGACCAGCAATGCTAACCTTCACTCCTCTCCCATATCAGAGAGGTCACGAGTGGCTCCCCTCATGCAGGAGCCCAGAATCTCTGCTCTCTGTTGGAAGAGTGCAGAGACAGCACAAACACAGCCGTGCATCTCAATAAGAGCCTTGGGATCACTGGGACTTGGAAATGCTGCAGCAGTGAACCCTGGGGTGGACGCACCGAGGCCTTCCTCCCCTTTTGGATCTTGTTTCACGGGGAAGCCTATTGGAGTCAGAGGGGGAGCTGGCTCCTTGGGAAGGCATGTTGTCCCCCAGTCCAGCACGTGCCGGGGATGCAGGGAGGGGTTTCTCTTTTCTGTCCCGTGGCAGCATGGGTTCCTGTGCAACCTAAACACTCTCATGTATATCATTTTCATGAAACACACATAGTACCTGGTCCTGGGAGCATAGACTATGTGTGGAGCAAATGATTGATTATGCAGCGTCCTTTCTTGGGTGTCTTAGTGTGCCGTGAGAGTGTTTGTGCGTAAGAGGGAGAGTATGTATGACTGTGTCTGTGTTTTTCTGTCTACCTGTCAGGTTGAGTCTTGGGCTGCCGTCTCACTTGGTACATCTCAGACCCCACATCTAATAGGCGGCCACACATACACTTACTTAGGTGTGTTTACAGATATTTTCTTGGTCTTATTTTATTATTACTAGATCTTGAATAATCTATACCATGAGCTATTCATTTACATTGTTGTTGTATTTGTATAGTGTAATGACTGACACGTAACTTAATTACAACAACAACAAAAAATTGTAGGCAAATATTTAAATCGTGACGCTTGATTAAGGCCAGTTCAGAAGAACTTAGGAACCTCTGGAGTCTGGAGAATAAGTAACTACAACAAACACAAATAGAATATGGTTGGAATTTGGTTTGAAATATGCTGTAATAAACTTTAGGACATACAAAACATACCAGATACAAAATATAAAATAAAATGTGTGCAATTTGTATACCAAATAAAAATAAAAACGTTGGACCCAGGTCTTTTGATTGTCTCTGGCTTTCTCAGTTATGAGTAAGTAAATGGCAGGTAAGTAGTGATTTGTGAAGGCAGTGCAGCTTGTCTTACCACACTGTTGGAAATCAGAATAGGTTCAGTTCAAATGGCCAAACGGCTTCCCATCTATTAATGGAAACTCTTCTAAGATATTCAAGGTGTGGATCCAGTCTTGCTTCACGGCTCTCTGTTTCTGCGTGCTTGGCAACACCACACAAAAAAAACTGACCGGTGCAACACACTCAGGATACGCAGGGAAACTGTTGTCAGTCCTTTGCTCGACTGCTACATCTAACATCTGTCTCCACACGAGGTTTACTTCAAGCACGAGGTTAGCATACTTCTCTCATCGTGGCAAAGCTGCTCATCTGCACTACACTGACGAGTCGGAGGCAGAACAAGCAGTAAGGGTGGGACAACCAATGAGATTGACTCAGGTTACCTGAAGCCACATATTCTATTGGTTGTTAACTCTGGAATACTTTTTTTTTTACACATTTTTATACCATTTTGGCATTTTTAAATGTATTATTTTATTCCTTTAACATGTTTGTAGCACATTTGTTTTAGCTTTTAACATGTGGATTTTATGGATTTTAAACAGGAATTTTAATCAAAACACTATAATGAAATTAATTATTTTAATACATTTTTATAATCTTTTTATGTGATTTGCTAGTGTGGGTTACAATAGCCATACTTGTGTGTTGTAGTTGTGTAGTTCTTTGTCCACATTGTTTGGTTTGTTTTGTCAATATTGCACTTTTTTTGTTGTTGTTGTTTTCTCTCCCTACTGCCGTCCTGCCATGTTGAGACAGACTAGGATATTTTCCTTCCTCAGACACTTATTCTGAGTCCCACACTGCCAGTCAGGAAACATTTTAGAGACAGAGAGAGAGAGAGAGAGAGAGAGAGATGACATTCTATTCGAAAAGTAAGCTCTGTACTACACCAACACTGGATCAACACAACACCTACATGACAGTACACTGAAAAAAAGTTCTTTAAATTTACATTAAAAAATTGTGTACATCAGTTCAACATAATCAGAATAAATAAATCTATCATGATTTACCCTCTTTTTCCAAAGTAAAATTAACATGTTGAATTAACTTGATAGTTTTGGGTTGTCGTAACATAAATTTATTACATAATGTAGTCACATTATTTTTATAGAGTAACTACACCCCAAAACAACTTTTTTGTTTTTCGCGATGGGCTTTAATGTTAATTTTGGTCTGCTGTTTTTTTGTATTTTTGTGGATGCCATTTTTGCCATGTCCTTGTCTTATTGCTATATCATGGCCTAAACCAAATCAAGTGAGTCCTGCTTAACTTTAACTTATTTCCTGGATTAATTCTTAGTGTGCTCTTGGACTAATCTTGGTTGGCTAGCCTCTGGAAAAGGATCACAACTTATTTTCTCAGTTTTGGATTATGGCTCTCTCTTTGGGTTGCTGGTGTCCCAAGGTTTTAGAAGCAGCTCTGCAACCTTTTCCAAACTGATCTGACAATACGGCTGGATAACTAAGAGATATTTAAGCAGATAACAATGAGCAGGTTGTTTATTAGAAACACAGTGCAGCCCTGAGTGAAGGCAAGTAACTGATGGAGCAAAACACACAACCATTGTCTCAAACTGTATGGCAGTGTTGCTTTTTGAGATCAGACAGTGCTATTTAAATTAATTATTATATATGTAGATCAAGTAATAGCCTTCTATCAATTGAAGAACATTTCTAGTTTCTTCAGATGATAGAAGGATCAAAGGACTAATGTCACAAAAGGACCTTCAAAATGTCTCCCATGCATTAATCTTTAGTCGGATTGATTTCTGCAAAAACGCCCTCAAAGGTCTACCAAATAAGTCAATTATACAGCTAGCGCTGATCCAGAATCCTGCTGCTCGTGTCCTCACTAGAACCTGGAAAGTCGAACACATCAACCCAGTTTTGAAAACTCCTTACACTGGCCCCCTATAGCTTACAGAACAGACTTCAAAAATACCCCTACTAGTTTATAAATCCTTGAAAGACTTAGCACCAAAGTATGTTCAAGACCTGTCATCATTATACCAGCCCATCAGACTACTCAGGTCCTCCAACTCTAGTTTACTAAACATCCCTAGAATTTGAACCAAACATTGTGAAGCAGCTTGCAGTTTCAATGCTCCACAAATGTGGAACAAACTTCCATAATTCAAAGAGTTGTTCTGCTCTTTTAAATCAATGATTAAAACCCATCAGTTTAGAGCTTTCTTTGAGTAATGTTGTAGTATAATTTTGTGTGTGTTACGTTTGATTCTTAATAGTTATTTTTACACGCAAATATGCTTTTCACGTTTTTATGCTCTTATGTGCTTTTTTGTCTTTATACTTTTCCTAAATTGCTGTTTTTATTATGGTTATTTTGTTTCTCTACCACCAAATTATGTAAAACACATTGAATTACCTTCTTCAAAGTGTGCTATACAAATAAAGTTGCCTTGATTTCCCTTGCCTTTTAATCAGTTATACGGTAGGCCTGTGAAATTGAGCTCAGCTTTCTAAATACATTAGTTTAATCAGAGTTTATTCATAATTAAACAAAGGAGGCCATTACTTTTTTCAGAAAGAGATTGGTTGGTTTAGATATTTTTTTTGTTATGTGAATGAATTTATCATTTTATTACTGCTTTTTATCTCCATCAAAGATTAACATTAATTTGATGATCTGAAACCTTAATGTGTGAGAAAAAAGCAAAAACAGAAATTAATTGTTTGAGGCAAAAATTGAATAACTCTTTACAAAATAATGTACCTTTTCCAATATGCTTTATGATCAATTTTATAAAAAGTATGCAGCGTTATGGTTAATCTTATGAAAAGCTCTGGTTAAAAATTAGACTTGATGGCTGAATCAGGATGGATATTCATCAAAGTACTTTGCTTTAAGGCCCCACATAATTAAAAAGGAAGGGTAAAAAAAATGACTCAAATAAACCGTAAAACATCAAATGCCTTAAACGGATGAAGTCATCAATAGGGCCAAAACAATGTTGTTTGCATCCCAGTTACATTTCTGATAACAAGGACACATTGATTTGTTTATAAGAATGTGGAAGGCCAGTTATTCTGGCGGTAACTTGCTTCGCAACATTCCAGTTGTAAATTAAGAGGAAATGAACTCCAGAGTTGGGCACGGTTCGATGTTGACAAATCGATACTGTTGACAGCTAATTTTTCAACTTCTCATCAAGCATTTCTATATCATCCTGTGGACAATGCGCCACTGCACATGTTGTGGGTTTATTGTTTTTGGTCATATGCTTGTTTTTGTATGACAATGATTCAATATTAACGTCTACATTTGTTGTACATCTTTGAAGGAAGTTATTCAATTACAGATAAAGAGCAGAAATTAACATACTTTAAACAGTTAAAAAAATATATAAACAAAAATATTTTTTTGGTTTATATTTGTTTATAACATTCTTCCAGAAATCCAAGTCTTTGTCTAAATTCTCTCTGGCAAACTTCAGTGTGGCCTTTGTGTTTTACTTGATTTGCTCTTTGCACATTTCTAAGTGAAGTTAAACCTCCACTGTCTATTTCCAGGTGTGCCCCTTAATATCTACATTACCAAGAGCATGAAGACATTTTAAGGTTTTAGTTTTTTAACATCTTGTACTACACTTTTGGAGTGACAGATTGGATATCAAGACTTGAACATGTTGGCCAAATTTCTTTGAGACATTGGTCAAATTTCTTTGAGACATCCTAAAATCCCTTAAACTCAAGCTGCTACAGTCTTCTTTTTCGAGGCCTCAGACAGTTCTTTTAGTTTCAACATGGTGATCTCAGTTCAACAATCAGAACCGCGCCAAATTAAACTGACAAGGCTTAACCAAGTTAAATATCTTTCAAATTGCTGAGTAAAGATCTTCTCATCAGATTCAACATGCCTATGTAAGAGTTGATATATTTTAAATGAGACTATCTTTGGGTGTTTCCTAATAAATTCTTTTATAGTTTTAGTATCTCATTTTCCCCAAGATTTTGACAATACATTTAATTGTTTTCATGCTTTTACCTGTTAATGGTTAGATGCATCCCGTGCCCAAAATCAAGAAATATCCCAAAAAAGGAGACTGTTTTGGGAAATAAAAATATCACAAGGCGTCAAGAACACAGTGATGATGCATGTATAAGTTTCATACTTTCAATATTTTATGACTTCTGATTCTGAAACATATGTGTCCTTTAAAAAAACAAAAACATTTCAAATGTAAAGTACCACATCTGAAAAAACGGGAAATATTCAATTTTAATGCTAATTTAATCAATAATTTTTATGATTGTTAGACAGTTTCAGACATTTCTTGATACACAGAGGGAGTTTTTTTTATTTATAATCTTGTCCATTTTAGAGGTGTAGGCAAGATCTTTCCTTATTTAAAATAAAGTTAGCATCAATGGATCAACACAGCTAATTGTTTTTTTCTGTAACAGATGATCTCTTACAATAAGCAGACAGCACCCCCCCCCCCCCCCCCCCCCCCGTTTGCTGGCAGGATTAATTGTAATCATAAACATGAGTTTGGGGAAGCCTGTTTAAGATGTCAGAGTTCATATAAGAAATCTAATTAGCTCCTATAAGATAACACCTTTTTTCCTCCTACTTGGCATTCATGGAGATGCCTCAATGTCCTTTCAAATTGTATATTGTGCATACAAATCCAATTATCATCATAATATTGCAATGGCAATTTTGAGCATTCAATTTTCATAGCATCTGTTACCATCAGTATCAAAAGCAAGGATGAGCACTCGTCCTTTCTGTTTGTGATACAGGAAACAGATATACTGAAGATGGACTTGGCATAAAGCTGGTTTTCACAACATATTTTACAAATCAGAAGTTTTCCTTTAACTTGTTATAAATAACACACCATGTAGGTCAATCATTGTAATCATATCAGTAATTATACAAGTTGCAAAAAGCGGCTTTCTGGTTATACAATACTAATAAGATCTAAATACTAGTTAATTTCAGAAGAGGATTCACCAGATGTCACAAATCTTTCAATTGTGTAGTGAGTAAAGATGCTAAATGACACCTTGAAAGAGAAATGTCAGTAGTTTTAAGGTTTATGATATTTCCTTTGCCTTTCAAACCTATTAAATCATTCCACATTTTCTTGTGTGAAAACTCCAAATGTATGTTCAGATTTTTTTTGTGACTGACCAAGCCATACTAGTATAACTGTGCAGTATCAGAGCCTGCAGGGCTCTGCCCCCTGATTACCTATTGTTTGTACCTGTGTCCCTGATTGTCCTCATCTGTTCCTCCTTGTCCTCACTTATTTAAGATCTGGCAAGAAATGTTAAGCAATTATATTTAGCTCCCTTAAGTATTCGGGAACAAGAAAAACTTCATATGAAAAATCTGCGTTTCCTCATGAGACCGTAGATTTGAGTGAGTGAGTGACGTTTAGAAGTCAGGGGGAGGGGGGGGTGGAGGGGGAGGTAAATGAGGTATCTGTCCCAGCTGCTCCACACAGCAAATACAAATATAAATACTCCCCCCCCCCCTCAAATGAAGGCATCGAAAATATGAATGAACATATGTGAAATCATATTGTACTCTTACAAAAAGGTGTGAAATAACCTGGCCTCCAAAGTCACCGGACCGGAACTCAATCGAGAAGATTTGGGGGGAGCTGAACTGCAGAGTGAAGGCAAAAGGGCCAACAAGTACTAAGCATCTCTGGGAACTCCTTCAAGGCTGTTGGAAAACAGGTGACTACCTCTTGAAGGTCAAGAGAATGCAAAGCGCTAATGAGAGCAATGATTAATTTGAGGAATCTAAAATATAACACATGTATTCAGTTATTTCACCTTTTTCGTCTAAGTACATACAGCAATTCCATACATTATGTGTTCATTTATAGTTTTGATGCCCTTAATTGAGAATCTACAATGTAGTCATGAAAATCAAGACAACACATTGAAAGAAAAGGTGTATTCAGATAGATATATTCACAGATGTTTTCCATCCAGTCTGACTGAGCTTGGACTGGGCAATTATTTCAGTCCATTGATGTGCTGAGTTGTTCGAATTATGCCTTTAATAGACTTGCAGCTGTATTTCCAGCTAAATGTGGTTCTAGAAAAAGTATTAGATATGAAGAACTGAAGGCAACGGTATGCTAACTATTTTTTTTTCTGATACTTATTTGTAAAGAGATTTTAACAGTTTAAAAAACATGTATTTTTATTTTTAAAACACTTTACAAACAAATTGAAACAAATAGAGCTTTTTTGGTTCACAAATGGTGAAAAAGTTCAATACCACTTCACAGAAGTTACATTTTTAGGCTGCAGTGTGGTGACCGACATAAAAACCAAATCAAGGACTGCAAAAGTGGAGCACATGAAACTGGCAAAAAAAATAAATAAGGTAAATCTCTGCTCTTGCAGTACATGTTATTATTCAAACATAATGCAATGTACAGATGAGATGTTAAAATTGTTCTAACTTCTTGACTTGGAATAGGAGGTTTGATAATTACAAGTGCTTTTAAATTTTATCTGACTGTTAAACTATGACACATTTCCATTTCACTTTTTGTTTTTGCAAAATCATTTACCTTTTTCTGTGTTCCCTTTCCACAAATAAAAGAGATTGAACTAAAAATGGCACTGTTGAATCTTGTAGTTCAGAGTGAGAAGTGGAACAGGCAAAAACGTAAAAAAAATCTCATCTCCACAGGCTTTTCCAGAGTATGAGCAGCGTAAGCTTGTCAGGAGTGAAGCGAGTCATCTGCTGACTGCCTGCCTCTACCTCACTGCCACCTTGTTTAGCCTCATCCGCCAATCTTCAGCAAACTAATGCAAGATGACACTTTGTCACCAGAATCCTAAACTCTACCCACAATACAATTTGTCATCACATTCAGGGGCCCATGACATTCATGAGAGCCTCTCTGTCAGTATCAATTTCAGTCTTACTTTAAGGGGTCTGAGACCTGGCATTCTCACTAACAGATGCCTAAATAGTATCCCGAAGGTTCATCACCAATGTAAGCCAAAAACTCATTATTCCTGTCTTGGAGCTTATTTCCATAACATCTTCATTTTCATTGCAAGTAGATTTTTTTACCACTAAAATTAGGTATAATCATTAGCAAAAGAAAATTAAAAGACATTTCTAATGGAATGGAATTTATAGCAAAACTATAAAACAAAAAAATGTAAACTAAAACTACCTTGAAGGGATGCCTGTCCCGTTTGGCCCATAAAGGCGGGAGTGAAAAACAGGCACAATGATGCGTATCTGGGAAGTAATTTCTGCCCCTTAAGAAGATTGGGTAAATTGAGTACAGCCACATAATCAGTTCAGTTTTTGAACTTACAGCCATTGTACAAACATTTACACAACTTGTTCACTGTATAATTTAAAAAAATCAAAAGGGTTTGAGCTGAAGGTTGATGTAACCTTTTCATGTGCAAGACTGGGCAATCAGTCTTAATCTAGGGGGGTGTAATGCTAAATTAACCTACTCAGATTGCATCACACTTAGTACTGCTATATCTACTGTGTGCAATCTAGCTGCACTTCAAGCCAAAGTAATGATACGAACAAGAACCTTAATTTAAAGTTGACTGAAACTCTACATGTTGAAAGGCCAGCACTCTGTGTGAGTGTACTTTGGGCCTTGCTAAATTAACCTTGTCAACTTGGATTAGGGTAGTTATATCTGGGACAAGTATGGGGACACCAGATGAGTGAAATCGATATGACTTTAAAGGTGAAACCCAAAAATCCCCCTGTGTAAGTTACAGTTTTTCCCAGAAAGACAAGTTTTTAACACTTTTTTTTTAGAAAGTTTATTTATTTTCTCTTTTTTATCTAAAGGTTGGAATGCAGCTCTGCCAAAAGAAATACTTTGTCAGCGACATAATTGCAGTTACATGCTAGAATGACACCAAAGCTGGAACACATTAGCAAGCTCAGCCATGAGCTATGCTGAAAAAACAGGCACTTTATATAAAATAACATGTGGAAAATCAATGCTTTTTGGAATGACAGTTCTTCTACAATACTTTTGGAATTTCTTTGCTTGTCTGTTTTGCTCAGTGTAAGTCAGATGTTCTCAAAAAAAACAAAAGACTATTATATATATATATATATATATATATATATATATATATATATATTATATATATATATAATATATAATTATATATTATATATATATATATATATATATATATATGCAACTGCAACAGTTACATTTAGATTTAGGCCTTTCGGCATTTCAAATATGTAAATATGCTTTAACCTGAATCATTTAATTTAAAGTTCATATAATATAAATTTGATTTTAAGTATATGTAATATAAGATATATAATATTTATAATGGAAATGAATTAATTAAAAGTGCCTGTTTACATTTCTTCTGTGTATCAGTATGCTTAGAACGTCAGGGGAACTTGTTAATTTTGTTCAAATGACTAGCTACCCAATTATAACTTGGTCATCAAAGCAGTTTAAGCTTTAAAAGAACATGTCCTTGCTTGAAGATTTAAAAGTGTTTATGACAAAATAGGGCTCTGATGTTTTTTAGTGAAGTTGTCTCTTCAGCTGATTTCCAACACTGGCAGCTCTGGAAAAAAAAATCTCAAGGTGACTTCACTTCACATAGTTTATAGCTGGGCCATTTTGTAGCAATAGAACATCACCAGGCAACAGAACAGACCCAGAAAAGCCTTGCAAAAATTGATCTGAAGCCATGGATTGATGATGAAGGGGAAAAAAACTGTTCTTTACTCTGCCATACATAATTAATGTGCTGCCCCCCCCCAAAAAAAAAAATAAAAAATGTGTTACATTTTAACCATTTTTGTTAAAAACAAAAAAAAATTATTATGTTACTTCCCTAATAGTGCTGGTTCAAATACGGACTTCTCCAGGCCTGGGCCCTCATATCAAACATTCGTAGAAACTATCCTATATTCTCTCCTATGAATTAAATTTAGAATGTTTGTATGAACAAAAGTCATAACAAAAGTTATGAAATGTGCGGTGGCCACTTATAACCATGCTCCTCCACAATCATCTCTTGATAAATGCCATTTGCACACAGAAACGCCCTCAATTAAGCATATTTGGTAACACGACATCTTGTGACGCATGTTTGAAATCCTCGTTCCCAAAAATAATGGCCAAGAAAGCGAAGAAAGGAATATTAGTGACATTGACATTGAGGTGAAACCTAAATGGGGCATAAAAAGTATTCATGATGAACAGACTTTTAAAAATGTCATAGTTAACACAAATTAATTTCAACACCTATTGTTTGTGCCCTCTATTATCAGTGGTTTATCTGCTTCATCTACCCCCCACCCCCACCCACCCAGCACGCAGATGTTATATTACTGCTCCAGACAGAAATAAATGTAGCAAAGAATCATTTAATTGGTTGTTTTTAACTTCTGTGGACATTCTTAACTTATTTGAAAACATTAAATAAGTTAAAATAGTCTTGAACATTGCTGTTTTGGTCTATCATCTCAGGAGGAACCAATAAAATAAATAACTCCGCCTTGGAGAAAGTGACAGAAGCAGTAGATGTGATTGGTAAAGTCCTGTTGGAAATAAAGGAAAAAAAAAAACATTGGTTTGATATCAAACTACAGTAGAACATCCCTTATCACACAGCTGGGCCCGATTTTCTAGTGAGGGTGCTCCGATCATCATATTTAATTATTGTGTGGCTGTGCGCAATTGGACACACCGTTTTTGCTGCCCTTAGTACGCAAGGAAAAAGTGACAACCTCCTTCACTGAACTGTACTTATATTTAGGAAAATTTCTATGCAAAAGTACAAATTAATAAATACCACGCAATGCGTAGAATTGTTCCTACACACCAAATACGCACAGATCTGTGTGTATGTACAGTTGATAAATGAGGGCACTGTAATATACACCAGTAGAGTTGGTTTAATGGTTTAAGTAAGCCTGCGTTTTTTTGTTGTTGTTGGTTTTTTTTTAGATAAATGTTAAGGCCTCAAAATATGTTATAAATAATAATCCACTGTCAAGATTACAAAACAAGTGATATTTGTGATAAAACTTTTTCGTAATTTTTAGCTTTCAACAACCTCTAAATCATCAAATACGTCTTTGGTTGACAAATAATTGAATCTTGTTTGCAAAATTGATCCACAGTTTAAAACAATGTCAGACATATTGTCTCTGTATGGTCTTCATGATAATGCTTTGGAATGAAAGTGTGAATGTAGAACATATGTAGCACTAACTTGTGCATACTACTTGGCAGGTAAAAGGCTAATATTGACTCAGTTGCAAAAAGTCATTATCTAGTACACTGAAGGCATTTACACAAACCACTGATAACAGTTAACAGTATCATATAAGCCTCATTACAATCTTGGAAAGGTGTAATAAATCTGATCAGGTCATTATGTGTTTGAAAATAGTGATTCTGTGAAGAATGTTGAGGCCCCTTTTAGTAGTCATTCTTTTGATTAAGACAAAGTTTCCCACTTAGATTTCAAGCCCTTTTTACACTAGGGAAAGAAGATGGTCCTGTTTGACTGTGTCCTGCGATATCCACAGACAGGTCTTAAATCTAGAGAGAGGAACATTAGCCAGTGAGTATGGGATTAGGACCCTGTCATATATAGAGTGCGTGCGGACCCAACATCAAGCACTTTCCCCCCAAAAGCGCTTTTCCAAGCACTTGCAAGCTATTTTGTATCCTGCATCTATGCCCCCTCGCACAAAATTATAGCCTGCGAGGAGAAAAACAGCTTCCGCACTTGTACAGAGTCCGCTTTGCATTACTTTCCCCTTCTCACAAGCATGCACAATGTTCATGAGTGAAACTCTCCTCTCCTCTCGCTGAAAACTCTTCCCCTGCTCGTGGTAAAAGTATTACTTTTAATGGGTGTTTTTGTCAGCAAAGGGCCAGGCCAAGGGGCATGCCAATTGCCACTGTATCCCTAGATATAATTGTTCGAGTGTATTGACCAATTGGACAGCAGGATACGGCAACACTACCAGGATAATGGGCAAACCACACAGCCCTGAATGCCTGAATGACAAGTATTGGGAATTTCTGTCTTGACTTGGAAATTTACAAAATGTTTCACAGAGCAATGAACTTCAGTATGTTTGTTTGAGGGCAGTCTTTTCTTTCCCTCCATTGTCGACATTAATCTGATAAAATGCTGATCGTTTTTTAAACTTGGATCCTGTTGCACATTGACATTTTTTATTTTGGTAAAATTGTTTTAATCGTATTCTCGATCTATGCTACTTCTTTCTGCATGAGAATTATAACCATAATCTTCAAAATTTATAAAAAAAATCTAAAAACTAGGAAAATTGTTTTACATTCTTATCCCGTACATCAATCTTGTGCCATGGCATATGGACCCTGCCATATATAGCATGCATGCAAAAAAGGTTAATATTTGCCTAGCATAAAAGCAAAAAATACCACAAGAGCACACATGCCACATTTTTTAATTTTTAAATATTTTTTAATAGCAAATGATAAAGCTATCAACATTTTAGGTGATGTCTTCTCAGGTGTATATGGTTTCCACTACACATGTATATTTAAGACTATTTTCCTCTGGTTTGGACCAAATATTCATCACCTTAAAAAAGAGGTATACATTGTACTGGACATGGTATTTATTTTATTAACTTTATTTAGCTTAGGCCAATATTGGGCCAATAAACTTTGATTGTGACTTTTCTCGGTTATGCATTATGTTTTGAGGCAGGACCTGGCCATATAATACGTTTCATGTTAGATTTATCAATTCCCTTATCACTTTTGATATGTGGTAGGGATATCGTCCTGTTGGAACACCAAACTGTGCCCAAGTTTTAACCACGTGATCCAAACTGTTAACTTTACATTGAAAAGAAATTGGTTAGGATTTTTAAGACAAACCCAAGGACCACTTCCTGACTGCTGCTCTATCTAGCAACCCAACAAACTGGGTCACAATTTTGGACCTTTGGAGTTGGAGACAAACAAAAACAGATGCAAAATGCAGAGAAAATAATAATTTAGTTAAATCACTCTGTTTGATACTGTTTGAGAGAAAAACATAGCAGGAGAAGCTTGAGGTAAAAGAGCTTGGACATGATCTGCCAAATATCAACATCAATCAGCAGTAAAAAGAGAGTAAAAAAGCACTGTATTAATGTTGATGATTTATGCATATTGGCTCACTGTATAGCTTTATTATGTTTCGTAGTGGGTAACGGTTGCGTTAAAATGCACATTATTCAGTTAAAGTTATGTTTTTGGACTAAAATTAGTGCTAACTCATTAGTGGAAGTAACTGTATAGACATAGCTACTTCACAATAAGAGCATTCATTCCTAATGTTAATGTTGATGAACTGAAGATTTTTATCTGCTGAAGGTTTACTTATTGGAAAATGGTCAATTTTGACACTTGATTGCTAAATCTAGAATATATTTGATTCATGTATGTTATTCATGTTACGTTTATTCATATATTTTGATTATTGCTACCTTAGTTGTTTTTGTTTTTATTTTTCATATGAGACCACACATACTGGATATTCATCTCCCTCCTCACATGTGTAAAATCTTAACCTGTATCATAAGCTATGTGGAAATAATAAAGAACAGAAGAAATATAACAGCCTTTTTATTTAACTCATATCTTCTCATACTCTAAATGGCTTTAAGTTGATCTCTGGCAGGTAACCCCAGTGTTAACATAGTCATCCCACCCCAAATCAATAGATAGCTCAGTGTTTCCTCCACTACAGTAGCAGTCTATGTTGCAGCAAAACTATTGAAACCTCTGACTGAAAACACTCTCTTGGTGTAGGATACTCCCGTTAAGAGCTCAGCGTTGTCCAACATTAATAGGAATGTCAGTTTTACATACAGAAAAGGTTAGCCAGTTTGCCTTAGCAACTAGCTAAAAGATAAATAGGATGAAAGGGCCACATGTGAATGTGATTGCGGAGTTCTAAACAAAAATGCCATGAATCTCCCTTTGATTTTATTTTTAAAAAGCAATGAAATCTGGATTTTTCCATTATTTACACTTACATTTGCAGTTTTTTAGTCACATTTAGGAATGTTAATTTGTTATGATTAATTCCCAGCTACCCTGTGATTAATTAGATAAAAATATGTAAAAGTTAATTGTTGTTTAATCATTTAATCATTTGACAGCCCTAATATCTAACCATCATAGTAATAGCCGCACCTGGAGAAAATCCCAACAGCCATCACTGGTTTACACATTTTTATCTAGGTCACATATAGAGGATCCAAATGTTAAAATGCAAATGTCCATGTCACTTATACACAATGCTATGAGAATAATGCTTCATTTCTTAGTTTTCTGTCTGTGTAATGTTGAAAGTAAACCCGTCTATAACTATAGATAATGAATAGGAGGCGGTATCCGGTGACACATCCAAAATGTAAAGAATCCAAGCTCAAACCAAGTCTGCAAGATTTTTTTTTTTAAACAAGTAAACAGTACAAGCTCAGATTAAATTGTGAGTTTGGATCAAAGCATTTTTAATACAAGTTTTGTACAACTGATTCATGTAATATCCCCCATCTCTGGTTCCAGAATCCCGCTGACACAGCAGCTGTGAGCAATACGTTGTGCTGGGGTGTTTGTGTGTGTTTGTGTGCCTGTGCAGGTGGTAAGAAGAGGGGGACAGGAATGCCTGTGAGCTGAATAACAAATCTTGCATACTGCACACCTGAGGAGCTGTCATGGTCATAATCAACCGTTTACAATGCATGGCAAAAGGAGGACAGGACTTCACGGGAGGAAATAAGGACAGTTGGTTGCAAAGCTCTGTCTGTATTATATCCTTTTCTTCTTATGCTTTCTATCGCTGCATGCAGAATTGGGAAGGCCAATTCTTTCTATAAATTTTTTTTTGCCTCTCCATTTGAATTCTCTTTATTATTGCTGTGCTTTTTTCAATCCCAGATGTCGCATAAAGAAAACTGGATGGCAAGGTTCTTCCTGTCAACCTTCATCCTGCCTCCTTTTTCACACCCCGTCTGGCCTAGCAGGTTTGCGTCCGGACACCTCTTCCAGCGTGCCCAAGATGACACATGGCTGTTCAGGCTCATAAGATATCCTGCATCCCTGGACCTCTGACAGCTGAAGTAGATACCATCATTTTGTTTTCTTTCTTTTTACAATTGCACTGGAATCCTTTTGTAGTGGGTACAAACACACTCCGGTACCCCCTTCACAGCTTTACGTTGTTTCAGTGTGGCACTAATCTACAGTTTTGCTGTGAGGCCCACAGCAGTGGCAGATTGACCGACTCCAAGCTCTCTGACATAATCATTCATTGCGTGTATTGGGAGATCTATGTGTGTGTGTGTGTGCGGATGTGTGTGTGAGCATGTGCGTGTGCGCGTTTGAAGCCGGAACAGAGCCTGTTAGACAGCCTGGCTGATATTTTTCTGCAGGATCAGCAGATACATGGCCAAGCCAGCATCTTTGGGAAATAAATCAATGAAACCCAATTAGACACCATGGAATGTGGAAGAAGAACTTTGCAATAATAAAAAAAATGCACATGATAAAAAAATATATTTTAATATTTTTTAACAACTACTTAAAAGCCATGCATAATAAGAATTGTAGGTTTTCATTGTTAGTTGTGTGCAGGATAGCTCACAATAGTTAAAATTGATTAGATGAACAAAACGTAAGAACATGTACAAAAGTGTTAAAGAAAAAATGTGCAGGCAACCATGAACTGCTACACTGAAAGATACAGAAGTTTCGGAACACCAAACTCAGGCATTGATGCATAACACAATCTCCTCCTAAGACAAAAAATTGCTTTAACACATCCTCGAACTCAAACATAATTTCATGAAGTGAAGATGTATGTTTATTTATCTACTGAGCAGAAATTAGTCAGCAGAAATGTTGTCTAATAGGCCAGTTAGCCTGTAATTCAACCCAGTATCAAATGACCACTTGCAACAAATAACGTAATTCGAAACAGAACAATGTACTGACAGCATACAGATTTTTGTTTGAGTTTATGCTCTGGTTTTAACACGACGGCTGATCCAATATGCACATCAACATATTTCTCTCACAAACTGTGTGTGTAGAATTGACTGTTTTATACCAGTCACCCGTTCAGTGGTTATACAAGTCTCCCTTTTCTCCATATAATAAGTCCACGTTTTCCTTGATATGGCAGTGCACTATGGGAAAGATAACTAAAAGAATCTTCTTTTGAGTCCGTCATTTTCATGCTGCTCAAAAAAGCCTAATCTCAACAAAATAAATGTTTTTTTTATGGCGTAGGACATACAGTTGCATAGCAGTTGCAGTTGCATTGTTAAACTGGGTGTTCTTCTATTTTACAGTAAGTCACAACATTCAACATACTCCCATAAAAAAGGTATATTTTATAAAAAAATATAATTTTTTAATGACAAAGGTCTGTTCTATTTGTGGATCTAGGGCTGGCCTATATGGCTAAATACAGCAATACCTGCAGTCATTCATTTTCTTAACTTAACATCATGTTTTGGCTGTAGTGGGGGGGGGTTCTCCTCATGCACGCTCTCATTTCTATTTTTTCAATATCTGCGTGTCTCCTATTAAAAAGAGGGGTGTTATGTTGATATGTGTTCCCCCTCAAGATGTGTTCCGACTCCATCCAACAGATGGATCACGTTAGGTTTAGGCACTGGTTCCCGAATAGTAGGATTAGGAAAATACTCAAGTTATGGTTATTGATGCCATTTGGATATAAGAAGACTGATGCAGATCAGACAGCAGTTGTTTGTAAAGTTTACCAACTCCCGGTCCAACCAAACACTACATATTTATTTTATTAGAACCACAACAACAAATACAGAGAGTCAATGAGCAAAAGCAGCATCGAGTCATGGCGTAAACTCTGATAAACTCCATATACAGAAGCTGTATTACACCACTGATGTGCTGCTAGCGGACAAAACAGCTTTTAGAGCCTGTATCGTTCTGTGAGAGATGCTTTTTTTCTGCTTAAACTGTGCGTCGGGAGGGGAAGGAGACACACAGGGAGACCAACTTTGGGGTGTCTGATAATCTTGTTTAGATCCGTGGTCTGAAACGTGTCAGTTACAGTCTTCCTCCCTGTTTGTTCATGTATTGTAGCATGCACAGGAATGCCATAAGGTGCATCTTGACATAATTTACTGCTGTAAAACCCTGTCATGGCTTGAACGATAGAGATTCATATAAAACAATAGACACTTCGTCCTGACAATATATATCGTCACATTGCACAGCCCTATTCAATTCAGTTTATTTATATAGCGCCATTTCACAACAGATGTCATCTCAAGGCACTTTACAAAAAGAGTTATTACAATACAATGTTTAGTGTAGAAATTACAGAACCACAGAAGATTGCGTCGTGGAATTCTCAGCAATCCCTCATACTGAGCAAGCATGCAGCGACAGTGGGAAGGAAAAACTCCCTTTTAACAGGAAGAAACCTCCGGCAGAACCAGGCTCAGCACAAGCGGTTATCTGCCGCGACCGTCTGTGGCTTGGAGAATACATAACAGAGACACAGAAAGAGCAATAGAACTGATGCAGAAGTTTGTTGCAGGACGTGGAGAATTTTCCGTCACTGCAATGCCATCTTAGTCAGGGTCGTCAAGCAGGGCTAATCCGGAGCACCTACTATAATAGAAAACAGGTTAGTGCTTGAATTGACAGCACATCATGTGGATCCATATGACTTGCCATTGTCCATACAAGTTATTCATTTTTTGTTATATTACTTATCTGCTTGAAAAAATAAAACAATCGAAAGACACTTAAAGCAAATTAAAACATGATGTTTTAGTTAAGAATATTACACATTACAATAAAAAAGTCTGTTTAATACCTGTTTAAATGTTGCTATGTGCAAAAGGTACTTTTAATCTAACAAATGAGCCTTACCGGAATGCATAATTTAATTGAGTAAAAAAAAATCATTATTTGTGTTTGAACAATACCAAACTTAGTTTTAAAAAGTAGCATTTAAAAAAATCCCCTTTTTACATGTGGGATTATGTTGCTAAAGTGTTGACAGTGTGAGTCACACTAATCAATCACTCCCCTGCTCTGACTAAGACAATCATTTTGGCAGTACATTTTTAATGAAGGGGCAGTGGGAATGCCACAGCATAAAACTCACCCTCATCAATTTCCTATGAGGTTAAGGTGAGCAGTCATGTGTCTGTGGTGAGAGCAGGAATAAAGGCAATATGTCTCATGATAACCTTCCGAAATGAGAGACTATTCGCTCTGAGCAACCTGCCACTACCATCTGCTGCTTTTGTCACAAATGCCCCTCTTTGTACATCACCTTTTCTTATTGTTGCTTTGAACCATTTTCCTGTTGCACATGAAAACTAAAGGGCAATTAATGTTATTTTTAAATGATTTCATTTTTATTCTCAGAAGATATGATCTTGGTTTATGGCACATAAAAGCAGCAGTAGAGACACTGATGCAATGCAGTTAGGAGCACCAATGCACTTTAATGGCTCCTTATAGCGGCTATTCAGGTATTTTCATATTTTATTATTCAACAGATTCAAATGAAAAAGTTTTGCTTTTTCTGGAGTTAATAAAAGGAAAACATCTTCTTTTAAAAACCTGCAAACTGCTAATGAGCTGTGAAGGTATCATAACACGCCAGATGATAATCCCTTTCACACTGGCATAGAATATAGATATCATACTATCCACTGGCAAGAGCGTGGGAAAAAAAGTATTATTAATTTCCATAAATTACAATCATATTTTTTTCCATCTCATTAAAACACATTATTGAATGTCTAACTAATAATAATATCAACTGTAAAATTCATAATGATCCTAATTTAGTTTATGTCAGAGCTAAAATATGCATTTTTATTATCATCTTTTTCAGATTTCTTGCAATTGAGGGGCAACTCTAAATCATAAAGGATCCTAATGTTCCATGTTTCATTTGTTTCTAGATTATTACACAGTCATTGCATTCTTATCATGCTTTTTTATCACAATTACAATAATTTTTATGAGCACTTTGTACATTCTTTATAAAACCCTGGTGTACTTGGAGACCGAGTGAGCCTTTTGCCACCCTCTTTAGCCCACAGCAATTACTAACACATTCTAGTAATCAGGCTACCACGCCACTGGCATGAAAACAATGTGGCAAATGTGAAATCCAAATTCTTTCAACAAAGAACAAGATAATAAGAAAAAAACTAATATGTTAAGGTAACCTCAAATCTCCTTACCCTTGTGATTACAAACCATGCTGCATTCCCAGACTACTTGCTAAATTAACCAATTTATAAGAATGCCTGATCTTATTTTTAGGAAAATTACCTTAAGTTGGACTAGCAGAAAAATCAGTCCATATAAATATGCATCCAAGCTCTCATCTACAGGGGCTGCTGATCTTCCGGCTTTAACATCTGACAAGCTGTGTTATCAAAATCATAGTTCCTCTTCTTCTTTCTTTTAGCAAATTGCTAATGATAAAACAAAAATACTGAGGACTCCAAATGAAATTCTTAAATTTAAAAGAGCATCGATTGTACTGTGTTTGGATGCTTCACACTGAAATCTGTGGTTTTTGCCGTGATCTGTGGTGTAGAATATTCTCGCAGCAGGAAAAGCAGAGACAAGAAAGAGCCAAACAAAAACAGTGTGATGTATCACTTTGAAAATAATGATTCCCCAACATGAGGCTGTCACTAAGGTGATGTTTTGCTACTCACACTTATGTATATCTACTTGCATATTGTCAAATTGAATAAAAGCAAATTCTAACACAAAGCATGTCACTGACGGCCAAAAAGTCATGGAATAATTAGGCAATACATTTTCACCTTGATGCTGTTGCCGTGTGTGTGATTTTTTATTTTTTGCAGTTACTTAAAAGACTGATCTGCCCTCTGGTGTGGCCTGGAATCATGATACTGGCTCTACTGCAAGTGCATGTATGTTGGGGTTAATTGTTGGGATTTAAATTATTTTAAACAAATGTAGGTGATGCAGTAGCTCTGGCCCAAACATTAGAATGAACCTATATGTAACATAAATTTAGCAGACCTTATGTCTTATATAACTTTGGGTGAAATGACTGTTGAAGACCAAGAACACATAAATCTACCAATATACTGTACTGTGTACTGGTCAAATCAAATCTTATTTTTAAAGCACTTTTCATGGTCCATTTCATAAACAGCATCTATGTACTGTATTACTTCTATGTTTCCGCAAAATCGACACAGTTTTCTCACATGTGGCTTAAGTATCTTTAAAAGAGGAATTTTTTATGCGTATAATGATTGTTTTAAAACATACAAAGAACATACAACAAAAAAGATGATAGATATTGAAAACGTTATGCCTTACGTTATATTAAAGAATTATATATATTTTATATTGATGAAATAAAAATTAACAGCAAAACAGAAAAGCTATGTTCTCTGGTGGTAAGCTGTAGGCTCAAATGAGTATGGTTAATTTCCCTTAAAAGTATGTCTGGTAGCTTTTAAATGAAGGCAGGGCAAGTTAACTTTATTTGTATAGCACAGTTTCAACAACAAGGTAATTCAAAATGCTTGAATATTTTTTTTAGTATCAAATGAACATCATCTTGCATTGCACATCTATCAAGAATAACAGGGGTTGTGATCTATTGCATTTATTACGTCAGAATCTTTGCATAGGCAGTTAGTTTGTGTTCCTTGTCCGACGACCTGTGAACTCCCCTGAGATAGAGTTAACCAGACACTAAAACTGGACTTTAGCAGCTTTCTGGCAAAGTTAGGACACAGCTGAGTGCTTTTCTCTGCTAGAGTGCACAATCCAAGAGTGAAGAGAGCCTCTGGGCACTCTGAGCAAATCTGGCCAAGTATGATTTTATAAGCCTCTGTCCGTGGTGCTTTCCAACCTTTTAGCCAAGTCTGCTCATGAAGAACTTGGGCCAGACGGAGAAAGCATTCTCCAGTCATGGGAAGCATGTGAACTTTGAAGATGAAATTAATTTCTGTGTATTAGATGCTAACATTTGTTGAAATTAAGCATCCAAAAGAATATCTGCTAGGCATATAATTGACAGAGAAAAAATATACAGTTTTTCATGCAATTTAAACACAAATATTGTTTCTTCTATGAAGTTTAGTTTTATTTATTTTTTGTCATATGAAAAGCCTGGGGCGACTGTGGCTCAGTGGTAGAGTAGTTGGCTTGCAATCGGAGGGTCATAGGTTCAATTCCAGCTTCCTCCAGTCACATGTCGATGTGCCCCTGGGCAAGGCACTTAACCCCCATAATCTACATTGTCCTACCAAGCCATGTTGGGTGTCGGTGTATGAATGCGAGTGTGATTGGGTGAATGCGGCTTCAATGTAAAGCGCTTTGAGTGGTCAGTAAGACTAGAAAAGCGCTATATAAGTTCAGTCCATTTACCATTTACCATTTAAACCATGTATGAACTAGTGGAGAGGGCATGGTAGACGAAACCTTGATGTTTTATTCAGTTCAAATCATATCAAAATTTCTTTATAAAGCGCTTTTCAAACACAGTTTCTCAAAGAGCTTTACAGATTTAAAAAAAACCACAACTCCCCATCCCCCCCTTCAAAAATGAAATCATCAAAGCAACAACACCCCCCTCCCAACCCATCAGCGATACACACACACACACATACTTAAAAGCTACAAAAACAGTGGGCTGAGTACAGATGAGCCAAGAAACTGCATCATGGGAGCCATCTGCATCGGCAGCAGCAGATCAGCAGCAGCAGCCAAGGCACTGACCCAGGGCGCCCAGAGGAGGGAGGCTTGGTACCCCCACCTCCACCCAAGCACTACCTGGGGGGCACCCAGGCAGCCGCAGCCGCCCCCCGCCCCTGATGCAGGGGGGGCCCCAGAGAGGAAACACTGGCAAGAAAGATTAAAATAAGTTAAAATATAAAATTTCTAAAATATAAAGTGTATGAAGTATAAAACAATAAGTGTAAAACAGCGATAAGATAGATCTAGATAAAAATGCAAAGCAGATTAATAAATAAACAGTTAAAAGCTAAACTAAAAATTAAATCAGGTAAAACATGCTGAGCAGTTAAAAATATATTATCACATCTGGAATATTTTCAACTTGCTTTTCCATTCGAGAAGTCACTATTAATCATTCCAATGATGATCATGGGACCTAGCACAGTTCCCTCTGCAAATTCACATTCACAGTTTTTCCAGTCAGACGAAGGTGCCTGGTATGACTCTAAATTGGTAATACATTTTAGTGGGCAAAATGATGGCTCCACGCAACCTGTTGATTGTGCAAGCAATTACTACAGTCCCTATTAAATAGCAATTACATCTGACAAGATTTAATACATATAATTCCACAACTGCTATTTAAATAGCAATAAGTAAGTATAGTAAGAATTGGTTTTTGTCACTTTCAGTAAAAAAATTTTGTTCAAACTAAACATGATTTCTTTTAGATCAGTTAGGACTACTAAATTAATGTCTATTTGCTAAATGCCAAAATAATATTAAATACATTTTCAAGGATTTTCTTAATCTTTCATAAAATCCCTCATTGTGTATTTATTTAATATTTTTAAGACATTTTAGTTCTCACAAATTGTCTGTGGGACTGAGAGAACAGCTTTCTGATGGTAACTTTGAAGAGTATACTGTTTTGTCTCTAAGCTACTTTTTACCGAATGTGGGTGAAATCTAAAAGTTATAGTTCATTCCACAATGACACTAACTTTGAACTTGAAGATTGGCTTGAGATGCTGATGTCTTGAGATCAACATTTTTAAATAACGTTCTTTCCTCAAAATGTCATTAATTTTTTGGAATGCACCATTTCCTCGTGCAGCAAATAACCCCCACAACATAAAATTATTATCACCCCTAATCACAGTTGAGACTGTATTCTCAGGTGCTAGGCTTCCCCCTTTTTCTTCCAAATGTAACACTGATCATAAAGCCAAACATTTTGATTTCAGCTTGATCAAACCACAGGAAGTTTTTTTTTTCTGAGTGTATTTGCAACTGTAATCTGTCTTATTATGTTGCTTTTGAAGTAATACCTTCTTCCTCTTTCAGCGTCCTTTCAGCCTATATTGTTACAGAAGTGTTTCCACAGCAGATAATGACAGATTCTTAAAGACTTAAGCCCAGATTTTTACAAGTCTGTTTCCTTTTGTTGAAAGGTTGATAGGTAGATTTTTGCATTAAGTTGTATCTACGATATGGAAACTGTCTCCTAAATAGTCAGTAGGATGGCATGTTTTGCATAGTATTATACTTGACATTATTGGTTGAACAGCTGATTGGCTGATTTCTGTTTATTCTTTCTTGATGTTACACAAGGAAGAAGTTGGACTGAGGAGTTGCCTTAAAATATATCCACAGGTGTGATGACAATCAGCTTAGACACTTTCCTAAATAGCTTGAAGGTTTGGTGATCTTAGTGTATACAAATGTCTGATTATGAGATAAGTAAAGCCAGCTCTAATCTCCCCATTTCTCTGTAATTATTCTGGCATTAAGCAATATACAGGAAAATAATGTGGACAGTTTTAACTGATCTTAAACAGGCACCGGAGCATCTCATTCGTGGTTAGGAAGATTTTTCTCCCCATACATATATATATATATATATATATATATATATATATATATATATATATATATATATATATATATATATATATGTACATATATTCCCTGAAACGTATATATAGCACTTTTTTTCTAGAATGAACTGAGAAAAACAGACAAAAGACTTGAAATAATAAAATAGAGACAATTGTCTTTTTTTAAATGAGCATCATGACAAATCAATAGCCACACTTTTATTGGGGCAATAATTGAATATATTTCCCTCTCTTCTTGAGTTGCTTGGGAGTTCAACACAATTTTCTTTAATCAGGCAATCAATCACTATTAGATCTGTGAGCCACACCAGTGCGCAGCAGGCAGATGTGGCCCCCAGCAAAAGCTACAATCCACAAATTGGGGCAGACACACACATGTTAAAGCCCCGTGACTCAGTAGACGTTGCCAGAGCTGCTTGTGAGGCAGCATTTTGCCTTCATTTGTCGACAAAGAGGCAGCACCAAGCTGTTTTACTGACATCTTTTCACAAGAAATTACAGAGAAACACTCAGCAGAAATGTTTTCTCTTTTCCCTCTTTATTTCTGCCGTGTCTTCAACGTTGTTTGGCACATCAATTTTCTTACACTACAATCAGAAATTCCCTGAAATTTCCAGTAAGCATACCACATTTTTATTTTATTTTTTTCCACATGTCATGTACTGCATTTGTTATTTGCAGCGTGGGATTGGTAACCTTTTTGAATTCTTATGAAAGGTATCAAGGAAACAGACCATGTGTTTACACATACCTTTTCCCTCGTGCACGTCATGACTCTGCTTGGCCTCGTTGTTTGGATTGCATAGAAGACTGAATGAGACGATTTGGCTTGAGAGGAGAATAATCAGAGCACCACAGTGGTCCTCAGAGACCTTTTATTGAATGCATAACAATGAAGCTTGATTGAAATTGATAATGGCTTTGAAGACTGGGTTGCTCCTTTCCACGCACTAATTTGTTCTAAAGCGACCTTTGACTTGCCTGGGATTGCCTGTGACAAGGTAATTAGCCAGTTTTCGAAGAGGGTCAAAATTTGTGTAGTTATATCAAAAGAAGAAAATATTATTTCCCTTTTTTTGAGTGTCATTTTAAAATGCTGCATCTAGGTCTCAATAGACTCAAAAGAAAGAAGGCTCACAAAGGAATTCCCTGCATGTTGTCCAGCTTTGAAAAGAAATGACTGAGCACTACTTTGGAGAAGTGTGTGGGAGCCGAGGGTGTACTGTGTCATTTTCCTGTATCAACACAAAGTCAGCAGATGTGAAAGTGCTGCTGACCTCGTCCAATTTTCTCCCAGTGCCATCAAGGCCACCGTGCCGCAGCGCTTCACACCACTTCCAATTGTGCAGACTAAAAGGTTTGCAATCGAGGGCTCCCGTGCAGGCCACAAGCTTTCGGACACCTGTGCTTATGAGAATCAAGTGCATGGTCAGCATGCCAACCGGCATGCATCATGCGATGGCCTCACACGAGCCTGCAGAACAACATTATCTGGCTGTGCACAGACAGCTCAGAGAATATATTATCCCTAGTCTACATAGCGACCTTGATGGTAAATTCCTCCACCCCCCGATTGCACAATGCCAAATTAAGGTACACATCTCGTGCTGGGTTGTCCGGTACTCTTTGATTAGTATTGCAAATCATGTAACATGATATTGTTTGACTGAATGCGCCCAGTCCAAATTGGATTCCCACAAACGCCTCCACCCCACCCTCCCTAGACAAGCAATGATGAAAGATAACCGCCTCTGCATTAATCAAAGAGATGGAGCATTTTGATCCCGCTCTCAATTAGATTAGATTACATGAATTTAACAATTTGTACAAAATGCTATATAAATTATCACCAGGTCAGCCAGCTTGATCTCTTGCCCCAATCTGCTTCAGCAAACCAAAGAGGTTCATAATGAATATGACTGCCTTGGGATAGAGAAAAACAAAAACAGGACTTTGTCATCTTTCATAATGCGATGGAAACAAAATCACCCTGTTAACTACAAGTCATGTTTTAAGTGAATTTCCATTTAAAACTTTAATTATACTAAATATGAAATGAGGGAACACATTTCTACTTAAATAGGAAATTATTAACTTGGGCAACCATTGTGTGTGTATGCAGAGCCAGTCTGAGCCAAAAGCAAACTTTGCGAGTTTTCAGAGGCACCATCCTGGGCAATACCTGACCTGATTTCAATACTGAGGCTACATAGTGATCTGATTTAGACATTAGAGTTAAGCTAAGGCCTATGTAGGTCACTTGAATTTAGACAGAATGTAGACACACCATGTTTTTTTGTTATAAAATGATTTATAGTTCACCCCAGTGGTGATGTTCAGAAGGCCCATTGGTGCGTGTGTGTATGGCAGCTTCGCTTTTGTCAGCGAAATTGAACATAGGTGTAATTTTTTTTCTTCTCGCATTACATTTTCTAATTTACATTATATTTAATTAGCCATTATAATAATTGTGGATATGCAATACTGGTTGATTTTTTCCATAAATTCAGCAATGAACATATAACAAGACATGTCATTGAAAAGAAAATTTACACAACAGCCATTACTTTATCCATGGTTAAACCAACAGGGGCAGAACATGGGTCTGATTGGTGCTTGTGTGTGTGTGTGTGGGGGGGGGGGGGGGGGGGTTGTTGAGGATGCTTTAAGTGTCCGTGATTATGCATTGCAGATATTGACAGATGTTTGACATCTCTGCCTTTAATACCCAACAGAGTCAGGCACAGTCTTTTCTATTTGGTTGCCTATTTGTTTCAGTTGTGTCTCCTCCCCTTTCAGTCAGCCCGTGGGTCCCAAAACCGAAAAAAATAATGAATGGAAATTATTTTCTGGTCCGCTTTGTCTATGTCCTGAATCACACATATGTTGTACTTCGATTTAAATAACTAATTATGTACATTTTGATTGTATTTGTCTAGTGATTTGGGATTTATTCGATTGTAAAAATTCGCATTTAAAATGCCTAAAAACCAGAAGTCAGAAGTCGCATATATGACGCCATTTGGCTAACAGGAGCTAACACTAGCTATAGCACGTTAAACACTCACCTAGATCTTGTAGAGCTTCTCCTCCATGCTGGCTCTCACTCCACCGACTGCTTTATCTCCGACATAGCTGCCACTTTCCACATGGTCATGTTTATAGTGGTTTTCTCCGTTTTTAATTCTCCTTTCTTCGGCCTGCAGGCTTCGACCCTCGCTCTACTTCTTCTTTTGCAGTTGTAGTCCGGTAAACTTTTTCACACGAAACCTAAAGTAACTTTTGTCTCTGGTCGAAAATCAGTGTTTTCACTGCATCAAAATTTGTTTTTAAAAATCACGGACATCGTATGTTCGATCCACGCCGCATTTCAAACTGGATCAGAAAATAACTTTTATCTCTCCATTGCCTCCATTTATTTATTTATTTTTTTGGCATTAGGTGACCCATGGACCGGAAGTAGAAGGGCGTGACTTAGGCTCCCCATTTGTTTGTAGTTTCAGAATGACGAGAAGCTATGCTAAGAGTAACTAGCCTATAGCTTCAGGCTACATCTTGCTGTCTGAAAAAAACCCAGTTACTTTAAGGTACCAAATACATCCCACAAGTCCACACATTTGTACACAACTACATAAGCTATGTTTTAACCTTTTTAATTGAACATTAAAGTTAGTCTTTACAACGCTATTGTCTAAATTGCCATGCTAACAGAGCTGCGTTTACAACAGAGCAAAACATGTGTGTGCCCAACTGCCGGGTTAGGGTCAAACTCTGATTTCCAAAAATCATAAATTCCCTCTGGTACCCAGCCAAGGTACAAAAGCCTTTTTTTTTTACTCGGGTGACCCTCCTTCACTGCTGTGTAGAGCAATTGCATCAGTCACCCGTTTCACCTCCTCCTCTCACCCGACTCCTGAACGTCATCACTCATTAACTCACATGCACTGTTCTCATTAGGAAACACAGATTTTTGATATAAGTTTTTCATGTTCCCTAAAACAAATACTTTATAAAGTATTTGTTTGAAATAAGTATTCGTAAAAAAAAAAACATTATTTGGGCCTTTCCAAATACCATATTTGGGTTCGGCTCCACACCTGAATTACTAAATGTCTTGTATAGTCCTTTGTGGTCCTCTGACTGAAAAAAAAAAAATAATAACATTATACAAATGCAGGTCATGTACCATTTACCATCTATATCAAACATAAGCAATTAAGAATCCACAAGGAATATAAGGTGTATAAATCATGCATAAATGTCAGAATGACCAAACTGAAGTTTGAAGACAGCTTTGTTTGATTCGGTATAAGTTAACCAATTATAACCCTTTTTGTGCAATATTTTGGGTATCAATGTGTGGAAAGAGATTCTGAATCTGTATTGAACTTAGAGCTAAGTTATAAGAGAATACTGATAAATTTGAACCCATATCTAGATTGTTGTACTCTAATAGGAAATGAAAACAGCACATATCTCTAAAGTATTACTGAATATTTAGGATGTCCACTGTCTACGGCCTTCAAGATGCATTTTGGACATCACAAAGTTACGCTCATTTTTTGTTGTTTTTTCAAGGAAATGGATAAGTGATCAGCATGAACCTGGATTTAATTTATAACAGTAAAAGGAAAGTCAGCACTTTCCTTTGACTGTTTAGCAAAGACAATAAAAACATGGGAGTCCTGGACTTGTACATTATCTGTGCACTATTACAGGTATAGATGTGTAACTCATTTGGCTACCAGACAATCTTCTGGGAACTAAGAGGTTCTGAGTTTGAACTCAGCTCATTCCACCAGTTTGTTTTATGGTTGCTGACATAAACTGAAAATGTTTAACATTTAGTCTTACAAAATTCCCACAACCCCAAAAACTCCACAACCAACCAAATTCAGACCTTTCAACACTGGATCAAATTTTTGCCAAGACATCTATAAACTATTTAGACATTGTTGAAATATTTACTCAATGAAACCTTTTTACATTGAAGTTACAGATAAACCAGAAAACCCTTCACACCCTGTAAGTGAGCTTAACAGAACAATAGCCTAAAATACATTTAAAGATTAGTGCCGCTTGTGTTCTCAAGAGATCATTGAGTAATAACAATTTCCCATTTTTGCTTGTGAACTCAAAATAAAACGTTTTATTCCCCTTTCCATAAATCTATCTAAACTGTTAAATGCAAAGTGCAAAATACAAGAATGCAAATAAATAACTACAAGATGTTGCTCTGACAGTATTAAAGGGATACACAGCATGATTGTGGTTGGCAGGATTAACTGGAAGTGGGCCCCCAAATGAATTTTTGCTCAGGGGCCTCCTAAAACCTTGGGCTGCCTCTGTATGTTTCCATATGGTTGTTTACTGCAAATTTAAGAGGGAGTATGCTTAGTTTATAAGAGGGTAATATTGCTCTCGATACACACAACTGTGTCTCAACACACCAAGAACATTTATGTATTTGGTTATTATGAAGAATTTGTCTTGTTTGCTTAAAATAACTATTTTTGTGTCACATTTGCAATCTATTCCATGGAGCAATCTCATGATAGGTAATTAAGTGTCAGCAGTGCAAGCCCGGTAATTTAACCTTCATCTGGCTGTATCACTTGAAACGATAATATTAGGGAATTATTCATTAAATCTTTTTAGCTAAACATGAAAAATAAGGGTTTTGTTAAAGTTCTGAGCTTAAATGAACAGGAATTAATACAATGCTAATTTTAAAAGTCCAAAGTGATTGAGTTGTTTCTGAAACAGAGTTTGTTAGGCGGAATACTGTGCTTGTAGTAGGACACAGAGGGAAAAAAAGAGGGGCAGTACAAAAAAGATTATGCTCCAAATCATTGATAATTAATAATCCTTGAGATCAAACATGCGGTAAACAGCAATTACCTAAGGGAGGTTGTGATCAGAATATCATGCTTAATGATCAATAGAAACTGGGCTGCTCTTTATGCAGGCTGGCAGACAACTGACTGAATCCCGAATTACTGATGCTTGTGACATTCAAAACACATTTTTTTCTCAGAGGAGCCTGGAGCTGATGGATGGAATTTTAATGAAAAACAATATAGGGTAAATGTAGCGCGATTGGAAGTAATAATTTCAAAATGTATTAAAAAATGTGGCAATATCCAAAAACACAAGGGTAGAAAATAAATCACATGAGAGTTGTTAGGATGTTTTTTTTTTCTCTTTGCATTGCTAAATGAATCCAGCACGCTTATTAAAAAAATATGCGATTTAGGGAAACTAAATGAAATATGCAAAAAGGGCCCTGCAAAGAGCCCTCCGACTAACATTAAAACACAGACAGTGCTGGTGATTTTGTGATGTTCTGTGAGAGTCAAATGCAGACATTTAATTTCTACTGCAGAGATAGTATCATAATTGGTTTCAATTGATGTAATCAGGGTGCTAAATCCTTATCAGCAGTTTTGCTTTTACGTTACGCTTTCAATCTGAATTTTACGGCCAGTATTTAGGAAAGAATTCCAACAAAGCTAAACAAAAAAAATATAGAAAATTTAAAAAAATATATGCATTGTTGAGATGAATTCCACTGTCCTCTCACTCTGCCTCAACAATGAAATTGGCTGTGTCACCAGCAGGGAGAGACAGTGAGATGGACGACTTAAAGCCTAGTGGCCGGGGCTCGTTTTGTTTTTGTGTCGGTCGGACTGGATGGGAGGGTGGGAGCAGCAGCCTCAGTACCAGGCAGGCAGTACTCCGCCTCACTAAGCTACGGACCGGGTAGACAGATAGAAGAGGAGGTTCCTACATGCTGCCGACACAGTTTCTCATTCTGCTGCCGCCTTTCTCTCACGGGGAGCGTTTTCGAAGCCGCTCTTGAAGCATAAGGATATTCTTTTTGTTTTGTTTTTTTTTGTATTATTTTTTTTGACATCTTTTCCACGGATTCCGAAGCGGGGAAATAAAAGGAGTGACGGGTGAACCAATGTTCTCGTTACACGAGGATAGCGGGCTGCTTCTGCTCTTGCTCTTAGCAGGACTGCAGGTAATTGAATTGATAAGCGGTTTTCGAGCGGAGTTACATCGGACAGTTTAGTCTTTTCTTTTGTATCCCCCCCCCTCCCCTCTGTACCCTTCTATTGCTGCTCTGTGAGTTATAGTATGTACCAGGACGGGTTTGTAGCGCCTCAGAATCCACTTTATGTAGCGTGTAGTTAGAAAGCACCGCGGGGTCGGGTATCGAAATTGACAATAAAGTCGCCAGAGTCTGGCTTGGGCAGCAATTATTCGCCTGCGGCTCCGGCTTTTATTGGCGCAAGACGCCGAAACGAGGTGCACGTTTGAATTAATTATTTTGACTAAACGACTTCAAATTTACAGCCTAATTTAGGAGTTTCTGTGGTTTAATCTGATTGCCTTGAAAGTTGATGAGACAGGCCCACACTAAGCTAGATAACGTTCGGTTAAATTCGGTTTAGGTTTTGATGTTCATGCAGTTTGATACATTGTAAGCATGCCCTTCCTCTAGTGTGGAAGTCGTAATTGACAGTGTAAAGCTGAACAATTCAGCGAAGATGCAGCCTGGCAACTTGATGAGTAATGTTTAGTGAAAATTATCTATTTTTTTATATGTCAAATCGGTAAAGCATATAGAATGTACATTGAATATGAAAATATCATCAAACACTGTTAAATTCTGCCATCCTTGTAACTTAAATTGGCTTCTCTCAAAGGGCCAGCTATAAACGTGTAGCTCTAGAAATGTGCAACCTGCTGCCATGGTTGTTGGGTTGGGAGCCCAGTTCTGCTCCCAGTTCTACCTTTCTTCCAAGCTTTTTGTTTTTATTTTTTTATGTTGGCCCATTTAATTTCCTTTGATTAAGAATACAAACTGGCACAATGCCGTTTTTTTTATTGTAAGACTTCTCATTTCAATTCTTTTGAAAGTCAATCTCAGAAGGAAATAAAAATGGCCAGGCCTGTATGTCAAAGAGATGAAATGAATGCTGACTACGTGATCATTGGGCCAGAGCTCAGAATTGGCTACATTTGCCCTGATTGACTCCTTTTGGTCAAATAACAATGTTCACCATTCTATTCAATAAAATAGTTTTTTATAAGCAACAACATGAAGCCTCTCCTGTCCCTGTACTATTTTTTTTGTTTGTAAAAAAAAAAAATCTCTGCATTGCCATTTCTACTGACTTTTAATCTGTTGACTAGTTTTCCAACCAGTGTATTACCTTTGTTCCTCTATACACTGCAAATACTGGCCAGTTGACAACTTGGCAAATTTTTCCTGTAATCATCAATGAGGATTACAGGAAAAATGATTGGCTGTTGATATACCCTCCCACCCCCCATTTGTTACATTATCCAAAAGTACCAATTCCCAGCATTTTCGTTCGGTGAGCATGTTGACAAACTTCGTGTACTTTGTTCTTTTTCGAGTTTAACAATCAGATAAGGTTTGGGGTATATGCTTTGCAGCATAAAGAATTAGTCCTTCATTTTCTGTTGGATTCATCTTATAAGAAGTCTACAAAACCTTTTTAATCCAGTTCGTTGTGTTCTAGTTGCTTGGTTGAAATCGTAGTTAGCAGTTTGTATTTTTTTTTTAAATCGTAAGTGGGTATCATTGAGGAAAAAGCCTGATCAGTCCATCTGTATTGCTGAGATTTTGTAAACATTCAAGCTTGTTCTTTAGAGTTTAAATGAAGACAACTGGACATTTCTTCTAGTCTTAAACGTTTCGTCTCTCATCCAAGAGGCTTCTTTATTTCTGAAAAGAGCGGATAGGGAGTATCCGAGATATATATTGTTGTTGGTTAGCTTGTGCTGAATTCATGCTTCGCAAAACGCGTAGCTTGACGATTTATGTGCTTTAGTTTTTCAGCAGCAGCTCCAAGATGATTAAAAAAAAAAAGACAGTGAATGCTAAAAAGGAAAAACACAAAGGATTATATTGATCAGTCATTATATGGCAGTCTCTTTGAAATAGAAAATGTAGTGCTTTTTTTTTTTTTTTTTTTTGTAGTGGTTGCTCAGACATTCACACATAGATGTTGAATCCCCATGCTTTGGTGTGTTGCTACCGTTTGCTTTCATTCCTTCGTTCCTGTACTTCAAAGCAAAGAGTGTTTGTCCAGTGGTAGTGTGTTGATCACAGGGGCTGGCAGACCACTACCCTGTTCCTTGGGCCCCTGTACTCTGGGACAAATGGGGTTTGTTCTTGCCTAGCCATGCTTTTTGGCTAATGCTTAACCCTTTTGGCCTCATTATCCTAATTGCGGCCCCTGCTATAAAAACAACAGATGCTTTTGTACAAGCACGAGGAGTTCAGAATGTGACCTGGAGGTTTTGGAGACAGAGTGCCCCCCTTTTTATTATTTTTTTTTAAAGGTTTATTTATGACTCATTTTTACATCCACTTTACCTCCTCTCACTTCTCCCACATTCCAGATTGCAACAGAGGCCAGGGGTGTCCCACCATGCAGGCCGGGCTTCTCTGAAGATCTTTACACGGTCATGGTGCCAGATATCACAGAGGAAGGATGGCCTCTTTTCAACGGTGAGTGGTGTAATATACCTGGTTTTGTTTCGTGCTGTATGCCCATTACGTCTGCGCTTGAGTGTGCATTTGTCTCGGCGTGCACATCAGCGGTGCCTGCCTCTGTGTTGTTATATTTCGAGGGGGAGGATCTGAACAAGGCTGACATATTTAAACAATTAGCCTCACTGCGGTAGTTTGGTACTGCAAGTCATGTTGTTTGCCTTGTAAAACAGCTCGAATGGGGATCAACTTAACAACACTATTCCTTTTTGCTTATTTCCCTTTTTTTCCATTCACAGCGGGATGAAACATATGTATATTGTAAACTTTATGGCTACTCACTTTTTGAACAATCATTAGCGTTTTAGTATTGGCCTCAGACTTCAATTAAACAAGAAAAACTTTCCAGATTTTTTTGGGGGGGAGATGCACATTGTTGCAATAACAGATTTGAATAGCTCTGCAATTTTTATTTGAGCAAATAATCTAGTTAAAAAAGCATTTCATGCACAGTGGTTAGCTGTGCGCCTGCCCAGATTTAACTTTGCCTTTCTGCAGATGTAGATATGAAGCATCACTTTGTTTTGGGCTTTTTCCCCAATTACCAACACTTTTTTTCCGCCTAAAGGGTCTGCTTGAATCATTCAGTGCACAAATGCATTTTACACTGCAAAGCCTAACTGTGAAATTGTGTTTAGAATGTAGGTTGCAAAAAACAGTTGGTTAAACAACTAAATGTTTTTTTTTTTTTTTTTTTTTTTACTTCTGGATAAATAGCATACAGTTAAGCAGATATGACCTTTTCCTACTTCTTAGTCTGATATTTGCCAGAAAGGGATGGAGCTGTATAAAATGGTACGTAGGTCTGCAGACTGTAATAAAAACTAGAATATCTCACTAGTGTGCCATTAGTGGTTAAAGCCTTGAGGTCATTTGGACCAGAAAGCATTCCCACTTGTGCTGGATTTCACAGGTCGAGCCTAAAACTCACACGCTGCCATCATTGTGAGTCAGAGAGGTGGAGGGAGGGGCAGATGGGGGGGGAGGGGGGGACACAGACTAGAGAATAAAGGAGAGGGTTTGAATGGGTGGATTCTGCTTTCACTGAGCTCTACCTAGCACACAAGTTTGCATTTGATCCTGCAGGTGATGGATTTCCCTGTGTTAGCTTGTGGATGAGCCGTGACCAGGAGTAATCGGGTTCTCTTTTGTTTGCCACCCCCTCCGTCTTTTCTCTTCCTTCCCCTCCCCCATCGAGTTGTTGCTGTGAGGAGATTTCCTTGACAGTGAGGGGCACTCCTGTGTCATTGTAATGCAGCAGGGCACAGCAGCGTGGGTTGATGTTAATGAAACTCTGTTCTCTAATGAGGGTCTCCTGTGGCATGTTTTGAAAGACAAAGCCCCCACGGTGTGCGGAGTAACCTTAAAGTTTCCCCACTTTGTTTCCGCCATACTGTTCTTCGGGTATTGTTTTTTGACCAGTTGCTGGAAGGCTTTTTAAACACTGTTGCTTCTTTATTAACATGCAGCAGCAGTTGGTCAGCTTTTCATTAGCTTTGTCATTTATTGACTAATGAATAATGAGTCAACTAGAAAATAAAAGATTCCCCTCACCTAATTTCTGCATGCATACACATCATCTTGGGTTATTGATAAGGAGTCATCAATTGCCTGCTGGTTCAGTTAGCTTTTTCTTTTTTACATGGGATCCTCCTGCGTGTCTGTGTAATACTATCGCATGGTTGTGTAAGACGTCGGTAACATGATTCCAGCTCTCATTATATTGCATTTGATCCCTGGTATACGGCAGTCGTGGTAGGGGTAAACTGCTAAAAATCTTTCCTCCATCTAATTGCAGCCGTTCTCTTCCTAGCTGATAAAGGGAATACACATCCTGTGGCGTGTAAGGCTTGGAAACGGTTGCAGTTAGCATGTGAACAGAGGACATTGTATGTGCTAAATTGAAGACATCCTGTAGATTAGATAATGCTAATTGTGAGCAGACAATTAACAGAGGTAGTCAAATTGTGGTGGGTGGAAACTAAACTTTTAGTTCTCGCTGTCTATATAGTGGCCCTACTGTTAAGTTTGTTTTTTTGGGTCGTTTGCGCATTCTGGGTTTTCTACGAATTTTTTTAGATAGTCTGCTATAAAAAATCTTCCTCAGTGAGCTAATATAAATAATTTAAGCTCATTGTTTGGAGATGGGAAAACCACCCTAGGTTTTGGAGATCTATCTACCCTCTTTGGTCCGTATGACCAGATATTCACCCATCAGAATTTTGCAAATTCTTTCTGATTAATTGTGGTTGTTAAATTATCTTTCGTGAAGATCTAGTGATATAAAAGTGAACGAGCCACAATGAAAATATATTCTACCTTTTCTACCATAAGCAATCATCGGTTGTATTGGTGATGAAGGCAATGTGACAATCCTGTCTGAGAGGAAGTAGATTTGACAGCATCTTATATTGGGAATTGGTGAAGCTAGCATTACAAAAAACGTACCGTGTACTCTGTAATAGATTTTCAACACTCTGTAAACCCATCCAAATCCCAACTTGTTCCAGGATACAATAGTTGAAGGCCAAAAAGGGAAAAAAAAATAATGAATGTAATCCATTGAGTATTCCTGTTTTCTGCTGAAGATCTTGCTCTCCCTTAATGGACATTAGGTATTCTGAACTGGTTGTAGAAAATTGATTTTCCTGATCATAGCTGTCTTTACATCCCCACCATGTAGGATGTAGGGGTGGGTATTTATCGGTTATCATGACTTTCTTTTTTTAAAATAAGAATGTTAATTTATTGTATTGTAAAACTCCAGTTAATGTCTGAAAACTCCAAAAACTATACAGTTGGATTATCTTTTTCTTAATCTCCCCCCCCGCGTTTGTTCCATGAGAACATAAATAAAATACTTCTAACTTCCACAGTATGATTAAATGCAGTTAGTGTGCAGTTTAGTGATTTTTTTATTATTTATTTTTTTTGTCCTTCTCTTATATCTAATGGGAATGTTATTCAGGAGCAGGGTTTGTGGGGTTTTGATAGCTGTAATTTACAGCTGCAGCAGTTACCCAAAAGACTGCAAATAAGTAGGCTAGCTTTTTTAATGGTCACTTGTCACAACAGTACCACAAAATATATTGATACAGTTTTAAGTTCTTATTTGTCATTCCTCGGAGGAGTAACCTTTTTTTTTTAATGTAAACGTCAGATTGTTTTTATTTTTTGGGGTTGACTCCACCTAATGAGTGCGATCTAACGTGGTTAAAAGATGCTAAGCTGTTAACACATCAGCACACTTCCTCCTGTTGAATTTCGCAGTTTGATAAAAGAGACTTGTTTTACTAGATTCCATTTAATTTAAGGTATGTTTTAGCTGTGGGTGGTTTGCCCCTGGGTGTCTAATGAAATTCTTGATGGCTTTAGAGAGCTGACACACATCGAGCCTTTTTCTCCCCCCCTTGGTCTTGATGAAGCTCACAAAGCAGAGAAAGTCAGTCGGTGCATTATACAGCTGGGGTTTCCCCCTCCCTAAATCTAGGTTAATGAAAAGCCTGAAAGCTTAATTGAGCCTAATACGCCCTCTTATTCCGCCGTTCTGCCATCTCTACCCTCAATCTTCTATTCTGATTTCATTTTTCCTTCCCTACACCCCTCAGAATCTGGCTTTTGCTATTTCTCACTGACTATTTCGTAAGCTCTGGCCAAAAGTATGCCTGTAGCCAGCTCTGGGCTTGATTTCAAGTCCTTTAAAAGTGACCGCAGCAGGAGGGTCCAGTTGTGTAGCTCCAAAAATGAGTGATTTTTGGGATGGTGCTGGAAGAGATTTACAGTTGACCAGTTTAATAACGAAATTGAAAAAAAAAACTGTCAACATCAAAAAGGGGAAACCTGTATAAGTCAATACACTTGACAGATTCCACCTAATAGGAATGTATTTTTTGTAAAGATTCTCAGCAGTCTAACTATCCCTGCTTTATTACAATACAGACATTGGTGATTCATATTTATGCTCTAAATTAATGTATAATTTACATCTTTTACTGTTTTTTATTTATTTGTTTACCCTTAGGCAGTGAATCTAGCCAAAGCTGGGGCCCACCTTTTTTTTCTTTTTTTTTTTTTTGAGGCCCCAGTATTTGTTGAGACATGACCCTGCTTGACCCGGTATTGTATACTGGGACAAGTACTCTAGAACATACTCACCAACCCCCTCGGATTTTAGATTTACAGTGAGGCTGTTGGGATTATTTTCTGGTGAAGTATGGGTGAACGAGAGACCAGTAACAGAGGTCCTGACACATCAAAGGGGAAGTCACAGTTATGGTGCTCGACCATATATCACTTACAAAAAGAAAGGGAGGCTATGGGGAAAAAGGGAGGGGGAAATATTAAACTGGTATATCAAGTTTAATTGAGTTTAAACTCTTAAGGCTTTAGCTTTTTTTGTAAGAAACTTGCTGAAAAAAAACACTGTCGAAGCTTATTTGAATTGCATAAAGCTTGATTTAAGCTATGTACCAGTGTTTAATCATTTTAATACAAACTGACCTTTTAAATGTGTTCAAATTCTTCTTAAGAGTAGATCCTTGACATACTTTGGATCAGTGGTGATACACATGAAGATGATTTTAGAGTGACCTTAATCACTGAGAGTCTTGCAGCTGCTGCATGTCTCACATATTTCCTTTGTCACCATGGGGACACTAGGAGCAACCCATGTGGTCATTTTTATTTCCTTCTTTTATTGAACTTTTTACTTGAGCTCTCTTTTTGTTAGTTTTTTTTTTTAGGTTGGGGAGCAGTTTGAGTACAAGTTTATTTCTAAGAGCAACCCAGTGCCCTCATCCCCCCCCTTTTTTTCCCCCCCATGAGAGGCGATCAATGAATCCAGAGTCTTTGTTTGCTCAGATCAATATGTTGTAATGAAGGCTGCGCTCCAATTCCCAGCTAAGGCATCACTGTCATGGCGGGGGAGCGTTTGTTTCATATTTTACTGTAACCAGATTACATAAATTTGATTTCATCTCACTGTCACTCTGCCTTTTTTTCTTTCCTTTGGAGCACATTGGCCTGGATAACTAGCACATATTGTGATGACAGATTGAATCTTGGCACCGTACAAACTTGGAAAGTAAGCTTTTGCATGTCGCCTGCAGTATAACAAGGAAGCAGAGATGCTTCAGCGGTTAAAATTAGCTTTTTTTTGGTCCTTACTATTGCTTTCTTTGTAAACCTATATAGCAGTTTATCCAGTATAGTGTAGTTATATTTGACTGGCTGTTCCTTGGTCTAGCAATCATCACTTCATATTTTGAGGCAGAAAAGTGTTTGTAGAAGGCCCACCTGTCAATAAAGTATTTAGTGTTGGTTAGATATCGGCATCGGAGCCTGTCAGCACTTCTGTTCATATCACTCTTATCAGCTGCAAGTTGTGGCCTTTGCCACTGGCACCTGACCATATGCCACTGACATTGCACTGTTGTTGAGGTATCCACCTTTTGTGCCTGAGGTTGTGTGTCATGCTTTTGTCCTTGGCATATAATTGGCTTGCTCTGTCCAGCGAGTTTTTGATGCTGTGGACCAACATTTTTATTTATTTTATTTCTGCAGCTTTGTGCCTCTGTAAACTCTGGATTTAACTGAAAATTAATTGGCAGACCATTCATGATGATGGGTGACTGGGTTGTTCTGGAGATATCACATTTTAAAATTGCATAATATTTTTGGTCAAAATTTGTTGTGCACAGTCTTGACAGCTCCTGTGGGGATGTGACTTGGGATGGTGACACAGATGATATCAAATGTGTGTGCTTTTAAGCTTGGCAGCTCTTATATTTTTGTGACTTTTATTTCAAAGAAAGGAATTATGTTTCTGGTTTTCCTGTAGTGTTGATTAATGAATAAAGATTAGAAATACTCTTCTGGGATCTACGGTGTTGGAACAGTTTAAAGGTAGAGCACAGCAGTTAATCAGTTATGTTCTGTGTTCCAGCTTACAGAGGCTAAAAGACAATAAATGTTTTCTTTGAAATTTCGAGTTTCTTTCAGATGATCCAAACTACTTGTTTGTGGCTTTGGGATATTATCTTATGTAAAAAAAAACATACAAATGTCATGTTTTTAACTTTTGACAAGCCATGAGTAAAACATGTTTTTTTAAGTTAAATTGTCCTGCAATGTAAGCTAAATTATACTGGTTCTCTATAAAAGATGATCCAGCATGTGGATTGCAGATTTTTAAATGTGTATTTTATACAGTCCAGTACAAAACAGTACCACATTTATATTGGTTGCTTGAGTTTGTCAGCATGGTACAATGTGTGGAATTGTTTGCAGCATTATAATTGCAAAGGACTGTTTTGTAGCAATCGGATGTACATATATTTATTATTTCCAAGTATCATACATACAAATTCTGTATGAATATGATTTTGGGCCACTTGAATAGACTTGCACTGCCCTCAACATATAGTTATCGTTTAAAGGACAAACCAAACACCTTAACCATCCCTTAAGTCTTGTTTATTGTAAATCTCCATTAGATTTCTAGTTTGTATGGATTCGTTTTACAATCGGTCTCCACCATCTTGGGAAAAGGACGGCTTTTTGGAATGGCTGAAAAAATTGCTTCGTCGACACTGAAAAAGCCTCTAAAATAGTTTGTGGAGTGAGATTTGGTAGGAAAAAGAACTCATTCATTTTTTTTATATTGCATCAATTCACATCACATGTCATTGAAAGGTAAGTCAATCATACATTACAATGAATCCTTCACTTCATTATTCCAATCAGTTAAAGTTTTCTGTCAAAGGAAACCCAGCAGATTGCATCAAGTCATTCAGTACGTTACATCCAGTAAGAGAAAGGTGAATTACTATTTTATTCTGGGTGAAGTCAAACTGAACTAGAGTTCTTCTAATCGAGCTAAGACACCTATATAATGTTATTGGAAAAGCAGAATTTCTATGCATTTAGACGACCATCAGGAGTAGCCAAGCTTTAGGCAGCCTGGGCTCTGCTCCTTTGAGAAGTGATGAGACCACAGAAGTGAGCATAACAGAATGAGCAGCAGCAATTGTAACAATCATAAAATGTTGTCTGCTGCAGTATTATTGTCGCCCATTTTTTTTCACTTATTATGCATATACACTTCTTTTACTCCATCTGTTCTACTGCTGACAGCATTCCTTTACTACCTGTGATGCTCTAGGTCAACCAGAAAAATGCAACGCCAACATGGAGTGCATGCTAGCACCGTAGAATCGAAAGCACTTCATTTAATAGTTCAATATTCTAAGAGACATGTAAACTGGGACAAGGGCTCCCACTTTGGTTAAGCTATTATGCCAATTATTGTCAAAAGCTTGATTTAGATGTTCATGTAAACGTACTGGCTTGTAGCATTCACTACTCCTGAATTAATATGTAGTGACAGTCGCCTGCATTGTGTTGTTGATTTTACAGCAATCCCTCATCCTAAGCAAGCACGCAGTGACAGTGGAGAGAGAAAAAAAACGTAACGGGAAGAAACGTCCAACTGAACCTGGCTCAGTACAAATATTCATCTGCCACAACCGTCTGGGGGTTTGAGATGACAAAGCAGTCAAAAAAAAAACTTGGAGTACTTTCTGTGTTGGATAAAATAAAGTTGATAACCGGACATGGAGAACATTCAGTTACTTGGAGCATTATCTCAGCTGATGTCCGCCTCTCCAACGGGCCATCACAGCTGAACAGAGTGCCAGACCAGGTGTAGCTTCTATAGAGAAAAGAGAAAATATTCAACAGTTGAAATGACAGCAAATAATGCAATGAGTAAAAGAAAAGTGGTCAGTCTATCCTCCAGCAGACTAAGCATGTAGCGTCATAACTACAGAGATAGCTCAGGGTTACCTAAACCACCCTTACTATACTATTTATCCAATAGGAAAGTTAAGTCTGGTCTTAAAAGTAGTCAAGGTGTCTGCCTCACAGACTAAAATTAGGTGCTGGTTCCACAGGAGTCACAGGAACCATTAGTAAAGGAAAGATAAATGTCCAAGTGACTGTCCTTAGATAGCAAACCATTCATGTTTGCATTTGCTTTTAAACTTTTTCAACTAAAGGTCTAAACAGGAAGTTATTCAAAATCTTAAATATCAATCTGAACAAATTTTTTTATTTTATTTTATTTTTTACATTTGTCTAGATTAACATATGAAATCTTAGTCTTCACTCTAAATAAAATAAAGAGTATCCTTCCTTATTGTAAAATATTTCTAAAATCTAACCATGTTTTGGCTGTCTTGTGTTATGTGCTGGGTGGATGAATATTTACAACTGACTGACTCTGTCCACACGTACCCGCCATCTCACAAAATAGATAATTTTTCTACGGCTTGGCGTGTCATCCACACGTAAACGGAGATCGTTGGCACCAAAAACAAATCTTTTTAAAAACTCCGGCCAAAGTGGAGATTTGCGTTTTCTCTGCTTTCAGTATTTGCATGTGGATGGACGAAAACTGAGTTTTAAGAGCCGTAAAATCACTATCCGTGACAAAAATGCTCAAACATCACTTAGGCAACCTGTGTTTACTCTCAAAAACAGCATTTATGCACTCAGAGCTGTGTTGATATCATTCAGTGTAAAAGCATGTTTTGTTTACTTTTACAATCTGCTGCGTGCGGAAGATGGAGGATAGAAAGTTACTCTGAGCGGATAGGATGTGAGAGAACTACTGCCCCCTACAGGTTTGCCACGTCTATGAATGTGCTGAAAAACACATTAATCCGGTTATGTGTGGATGGAGATTTTTAAGGAGCGGCGTAAAATAAAAAGGTGTTTTTTTAGTTTTTTTTTTAAACCCGGCTACGTGTGGACATGGCCTTATAGGTTCTTTCTCATCAATGGTTGTGACTCAGGATGCCCTTTCTGCACTTGGAATATGTTTTTTTTCAAAAAGCAGTTTTATTGTTGTTCAGTTTGTTAGGAGTTTATAGCTTATCTTCGTATTCTTGTCTCACCTGGGTCCATCCCTTTTAACGACTTTTCTGGGAAGACTTCAAATCTAAAATGTGTGCTTTTACACAAAACTGAGTTTCTTCTTATCTAATCTTAAACTGGTATTTCCATATTTTAGCTTGTGCTTAAATGAGAAGCCTCAAGCCATACTTGGTAACAGTGAGTTTTGTCTTGTTTTATTAATTTGAGGGACACACAGAGTGCATAACATGACCCCACTATATAATGAGGTCATGTATAAATAGCTGCATTGACCTAACTTTCTGCCTTCATGTGTCTACTAGTGTTATTTTACACAAGTGAAATGCTCCAACTGAGGTGAAAAACGTGACTTGGACCGAAAAGACAATACATCAGCACTATGGAGTGAATTGTTTTACTTTATTTTTTCCCATGTGTGCTGTGTGGATTTCAGTGCAGTTTTTTTTCTTCTTTTTTTTCTGTGGGGTCAGCCCTTTTTGGCTTATAAAGTGAACATCTCTTCTTCACAAATTTCTGTCTCTCCTAAGTAAGCTGTGCCTGTTTCTTTTACTGTTTGTGGTGCAGTAACGCTGTTCGATTTTTGCCTACGGTTTTCTCTTAGTGGTACATGTTTTGCTCATTATGCTAAGCCACATGAATCTGAAGAGAGCGCCATCCCTCAAGTGTTAAATTGACAGGCACTTAAAAAAGTGAGCCACTCCCATTCCCCCACTGATTTCTCTTACGTTTTACTTGTTTTGTTCTTACGGCTGTGCACTTACTTGCATCTAAACAGACAAGCAAGCATTCTTTAACCCAACAGTTGTAGATTCAAGAGCGGTACCTGTGCCATGTAGCTGTGAACGGCGGCCAGCAGGCAGACAACGGGGTCTTTGTGTGCAGTGTCAGACAAGCTAATACTCCAATGAACATATTAATGAGGGTTTCTGAGCCAATGGAGAAGATGGAGACAGTACTGGCCTTGTGTGTCTAACCTTTTTCTGTATGCAAGTGACAAACACTATCACATTTTTTTTTCTTCTAAACACTGTGCTGTCTTCAAAAGTCTGCATAAATTTGAACAGCATTATTCAGTTCAGTATAAAAGAAATTTGATGCAGGGACATGTTAATTGACCCAGATACTGTAGCCATGTTCACAAAGGCCAATATCCTGCCTGGGAAGGGATGTCAACCTCCTGCAGTCCACGTCAGCTATTGTGTTCTAGTGCAGGCTTTAATTTCAGTGCTACAGCATTTTGTTCTTTTCTTCCTCTAGACTGTAGTCTCTGATGTCACCAATCTTTAGGCATCCTCTTTGATTCCCTCTATCGCCTCCTCTACTTATTTCCTCGTTGTGCCTTTCTCTGATTTTCATGTGAGGTTGTTGGGGGTGGGTGGGTGGGGGGCCCTTGGCTCTATACAAAGATTGATGTGTTATAATTGGGTAATTCAAGGACAATGCTGTGGCATTATCCTATTTTTTTTTTTTTCCCCCACAACAGAATTTATGTCCTGTAGTGACCTTGGTTGCTTCATGGCTTCAGTCATGTATGTTAAATTTGACCTGTGTAGGTAATTCTTCTGATGTATGGCTGTTTAAGGTTTTGTAGAGCCGGTTATTTTTGATAGTCTTTGACAAAACAACTTAATTTGTAAAGTAGCCTCCACATGCAATAGAATTTACGGATCGACAATTTGGATTTTTTTTTAGTGGTGATCCCGATCTGTTTTTTTTTTTTTTCTCATCAGCCTTAGCCATATGGGCTGCCGATATTTGGAGCCAATACTGATTCTGCTCCCTCGTTTTAAATCATAAAAACAATGATGATAACAAATGTTACAATTCCCAATTTAACATTTATTGAACTGTAAAACAATGTTTAACAAATGGTAAACATGGGTGTGGTAGAACAAGTAGAGTAAAAATATTTAACAAATATTAAAACATTTGAGGTAGAAAAAGTAAAAGAACTCTGTACTGAAAAACAGCGTAATTACATTTCTGAAAATAAAATAAAAAATATTTTAGCATAAATAATATAAATAAAATAATTACACTATTGCACACAGTAGAAACAAGTAGGCAGCATAATAAAGTGCACAATGTGCAATAATACTAGGAAAAAAACTATTGGTGAATGCAGCAGCCGCTTATCGGCCGTTACATATAAAAACTCAAATATCTGCCCTATATATCGGCCGGGCCAATGTATCTCTCTATTCCTAATGTATTTTTTGTTGGAAAAGAAAAAAAAAAAAACATAAATGTAAGCATAACATATTAAGGGAACACTATTTAAAGGAGCAAACAGTTTGTGAATATAGTTTCTGAGTGTCTATTCCAGACAGCATTGCAATAATCAGAATTTTTATGTGAATAGCAACAGGTGGACTTGGTGATCTTTTATCGAGTCTAGGTGTTTGATCGCCAACAATACATTTTTATGCAGGGGACAACTTGGGGCTGGACGATAATTTGATAGTAATATCTATCGATTAATAGATGTGTGGTGCGATAGGAAAAAAAGGGGTCGATAAGAAAGCTTGATTTAAAATACAAAATAAACGTTCCCCTCATTTTTTCATTACAGCCCATTGGGTAGCTCAATGCAACAGTCACTACCCACTGAATGAACCATTAACCCAGACCCAGGCAGCTCTCAGCCATCCCTCTATCCTTCAAAATCCCAAATGTTTTTCACATTTTGTGATGGTTCTCAATAATTATTGACCAATATGACAATTCCCTTTATCGATATGCTCTTGTTTTATATCAACCAGCCCTAATACAACTCATTTTTTAAAATTTTTTTGCATGCTTCTACTCATTGATATTGTTCAAACAGTATGACAACAAAGGACTGGTTATGTGGTGGCACAAACATGTATGAAGGTTTATCACCATGGCTATGTGATGTTGTAATACACCATAATCAGATGGGAAGGCATGTAGATATAAAACAGTGAACCTGTAACTGAGCCTTGAGGTACTTCACACTTGATTCATGTTCTCTCTAATTTATGATTGCCACGGAACACAAAAGTGCTAAAAAAAAATTATTTTTTTTAGTAATTGTTGAAAACCCTAAGATGCAATGACAATTTAATTTGTTTTAATTTACTTCAAACTAGTCTTTAGGCTCAGTCTTGATGTACATTGTCCCCAATTTTGTAACATTGATTTCTTGTTTTTCTTTCAAACTGATGGCTCATTGAAATAAGCTTATGTAGGCCCCCTGATTGCTTGTTTCAAGTTATATACAGTTTCCAGACTCCGATGACAATGTATGCCATCACCAGATATTATGGTTGACCTGCAGATGTTTCTATTCTACATTTTCCTCTACACTGTATAGGAGGGAGCTACATATTGCTTTGTGTTCAGCATCGTGAGTTTATATTATCTCTTCCTATGTCGATATTTACTGGGGCATTAAAGGCCATGCAGCAAATCTCAAGTTATTTCTTCTAGCACTGCTACCTAAGCAGTACAATGGCTGGATAGGAGACATTCCAATTGAAAGATCTGACTGCTGCAAACTGAGGAACTACTGATTTCTACAGGGTGTTTATTTTATGTGCCAAAATATCCTTGAATTGGATGGATAAATACAGGGCAGATAGTATGTTTGTTTGATTGGAGTTTCTCTTTTAAATTACTTTCTGCCTTATGCTTTCAGCACAACGAATAGGGTTGGAGATGTAATCAAATTGCTACATTTGACTAAGATTTTGGAAATTGAATTAAACTTAACTTCTTATGACATTAATCATAATATTTTCATAAGTTAAACATCTTTATAGTGACTACTTCGTATATTTTAAAAATGAGACGAATTACCAAGTGATTTGTCTGCATTGTACTGCAAACGGAATGATCAGTTCTCCCACAAGCTAAAGTTAGCGCTCTTCATTCATTGGTAAACATTAAGTAATGATGATGCATACATCTAGACCTAAATACTTTATCAAGGCTTTACTTTTGATAACGCTCTAAACGATCTTAAATTCTTGGTAACCTATCAAATTTTAAAGCCACATTCACACCGGTCAGTGTGTCCAGGAAGCAGGGCAGCTAGATTACTTGCAAAGTCTGTTGGCTACGCATCAATGGGCGTCAAGCTGCCACGCAGCAAGTTGTGGTTGGCATCAGCTCGCCCACGCAGCTGCTGCTCAGATGCGTTGACGGACCATCTGATCAGATGCTGTGTGAAATTGGGAAAACTGAACTTTGGGGCAGCAAACACGGGACGTCAACCAATCAGAGTCTTCGTCTTTTTACAAAGAAAGGAAGTGATCGGACCTTATTTGGAGGAAGGTATAAGAGGATATTAGAGTGAGCAGCTAAATATTTTCTTTTATTATATTTATATATAATATTTATATTTTTCTTTAACTTATGTTGGCTAATGCTAGCCAAATCCGGTTAGGGCAACTACGGTACTAAATACGCGCTACTAGTTTCCAGGTGGAAGACCTTGTAAAAAAAAAAAATGGCAACAGAGAAATCCCTGCCCGCATGCTGACTTACTGACCTGACACACCGACGCAGATTACAAAGTGTGCGAGGAGATAGGTTTTAATTTCAAAGCAATAACTTTTGAGCGTTTTGACGCCTGGACGTGCTGACCGGTGTGAAGGCAGCATAGGGCAAAGCCATGAAAGTAATGGAATTTGATTTAAAAACCGTCACTATCATAAGTGAATTTGTCTGAGTGGAGAACTTTTTTTTATTTAGTTTTTTTTATTTAGTTTTTTTGCCATTTGTTTTAGCATTATATTTCTTGGTCTCTTGAAGTCTCTAAGAGAAAGACCTTAACTGGTTTCCCAGTCTATAGTTAATGTAATATATTAGAGCTGCTCTATCCATTTATTTGATGCACTACTAAGTTGATTTAACATCAGGTTCATTGTGGGATCATATACTTTAATTTAGTAGGGACAATCTTGTAATTCCTTCATTCAGTCTTTGAAACCAACTCGACTCATCCTCACTCTTCTACTTATTCCTAGAATCAAGAATCTTTGATGCACAATGTCTTGCTTCAAGGACAATTAAAATCTATCAAACTGGCTTAATGTGTCATTCAGATGTTTAGTGTTGTATGATTCTTCAAACATGCCCTACCAAATATTGTATCTAGCCGTCTTGACTATTCAGTCAACTTTACCACTCCCCTTTATAAAGAAATACAATTTTATCAATGAATCTCTAACACAGTTTTTACCCTAGTCCTGATCTAAATCTGGTAATATGAATTGTCTGTTCAGACTGCACTGGGAAATTGTATTAACATGGAAAAGCTGGTGTGGAAAAAGTAGTTGGCTAGTGAATCGTTTCAATAACTTAAATATAGGCATAACTTTAGTGATTATCATTACACATGAATGTATTTAAATCCTGAGAAAACTAATAGATTGTTAGTTAAGGCTATCCTGTTGGTAGGAAGAAAAAAAAAACTATGGTTTTCAAATCCATGTTTTTTGTTAATTCATTTTTATTTTAATGCGCTTTGTCAAATTGCATATTTATCAATTGTCAGTTGATCTTTGTATTTCATCTTATTACACCATTCCCAGCTTTATACCTAAATTTATAGCTGCTCACCAGTCTTCCTACACATACTGTGTCTGATTACTTCTACTAATAATACACTCAATCTTGTGTAGGTCCTATGTCAGCTTTTCACTTTTATACCTAAGTGATCTAGGCACTGTGACCTTTGGAGACAATAAGCTTCCTTCAGCTGACTTGAAGACTTTGGAATAACTGCCTCAACCAGTAATTCATGGTATTGCTAACCATATGAGGGCTATGAGCCAAGGTTATTGACCTTTCACGCCTGCCACTATTGATAGAAGGAGCCTGGCCTTGGAGGAAAATTAACTGTGCTTATCAAGGAACTGGACTTTTTGAATCAAATGCAGGGGGCAACTTTACTCTTGGCATTTATTTTAAGTAATTAATTTTTAGCAGTGTTTGACCAGCTTCCTGGAAGCACAAACTGTAAAATAGTTGCGTTTAATCATAAGTGGTTTTTGGAAAGGCCATGATATAAATTGCACAGAGCCGAAGGATGAATGTTGATCTTAAGATGTTTCATTCATATTAATTTTCCAAGGTATAATCAAACTTACCTTAGAATTCATACAGTCACTGTGTGTAGAGTGAGCTTTTGCTTTTGACAGTGGAGCTGTAGTATTTCAACATTTATTACAACAGCGCGGGATTGGAGGGGGATGATAGTGTAGGGGTACGGAAGTGATGACCAAAAATACTTCTATTTCGAAGTTAGATCAAGTGTCCGGTCAACAAGTACTATCAAATAATGTGTGTTGGGGCAAATCCTGGTGAATGGAATATGATTAAGTTTTGTAGAAATAGATTGTGGCTGTAATCATTGAGGTATCAAAGGATAATCTGAACGAGAGGAGTCATCTGTTATGTTTATTGAGCTGGATGGCAAATATTCATAAACGTCTATTTAATACCAGCATTTTTAAAAGGAACCCTAACCTTTAGCTGTTTGTAAATTGTTTAAACAGATTTTAGTATCTGAAATTAAGCCACAATTCATAAATGTGGACTGAGTGTGGTTTAATTTGTCAACTTTTTGTGGGAAGAGGAGGGGAAACAAAACATGTTGTAAAGTATCAAACCTGCAGATCAGCTAGGTTAAAAGTTGAATATAGAACGTTCTCATAAACTACATAAAAAAATGCATCCACAGAGCTTTTAGAGTAGTGCAGAATTAAAGTACATTTTCTTAAGAAATGAGATTTGAATTAAAATATAGTGTATATTTAAAATGGGCACGGCAGTGTTATGTTTATATCTACCAGCCAGTAGTGTACCAGGTTGCAGAATGACCGATAGTGTCTTTTTAATCCAACTATATGGTCGTCACAGTTCAGCTTGGACTGGGAAAATGATGACATTGGCAAGTCAAGCAGCTGCTTCAGAGCCCCAGGGATATTGTTATCCAGCTAAAGAGAGGAGTGACCACAGAAGAACAGAAACTAGAGTAGTTTTAGGAGAAGCATACACTAAATAGACCTAAATAAAACATTTCCACGCCATCAAACACCTGTATAATCAGTGACTGTCCTCCTCAATCGGTAAGCTAACTCACTGGCTAACTTTACTAACTTTAGCTGTCAGTTAAACTCCTCTAAAATACATTCCTCACTGGACACAGTTCCAGTTGGTCCCTGGGTGTATCAATGGCAAACCAGGCAACCCAACAGTTGGAATGTTTTTATTGTTGTAACTACAACCTACATAACCTAGATGTTGCTATTATGCTCATGTTCCATAGCCAACGTTTAAAGAGACACCAGGCAACGTTTTCATGTTAATTAATCATCTTCATAAGTCGTTATATGGTTAAATGACTCATTACAGGGCGAATGAAGACTCTCTCACCCGCCCCTACTGCCTGTAGGAAGAATATCCCACTCGCAAGTTCAGTGTACCGTACCCGGTGTTCTTCAGTCTCGCGAAGTCTCAGACATTGCGAGAAGCAGGATCAGTTTTCGGCACGCATCTCCAACACTGAGGCAGGCTAACGAAACCCGGCTAGCGAGTGTGGCAAACTGATGGCAGAGAAGCAGCGAAAACCCTTGACAGAAGATACCAAGAAAAGAAAAAGAGCTTCAGACCGAGCGAGGGCTCGCACACGCATCAATATTGGTCAAGCTTTTACCGAATGGGGAGAGCTAAAAGACACCGAAGGCTCCAAGTTGGATACAGACCTCGCAATATCTCACTTACTTTACAGATATTAGTTGAATTACGATGGCCTACATTTTTATTTTATGTCACTAAGTCAACGCGTATGATAATAGGGAATAATTATCACGTTGCACATATCATTATCAAGCTACAAAAACGTTTGACTGGGCAATGTTGGCAAATGCCACTTGTCTCATCATTACTTGTGGTCATCACAAACAAATAAATAGGCTAAATAACAATTCGTTTTTACAACAGTGTGTTTGAAAGCAATATTTACTAACGAACGCTAGGGGGAGCATCCTAGAGAAAACACAGACTTGCCTGCTATCCCTTTAAATCCTCTATTAATTTTTGCTTTATATGAACTGTGGTTTTAAGAGTCCTTTTATTTTTTTTATTTATATATATATATATATATATATATATATAAAAGAACAGGGATGCAACGATACCATTTTTTTCAAACCGATAAAATACCGATACTTGGATTTGAGTACTTGCAGATACAGTGTACTGATACTTCTACCACACAAAAAATGCAATTGATTGGAAAATAGGTTTTTATGTTCGCTGATTGTTGCAACAATTGGTTAATTAGATAAAAAAAAAATATTGATAAAGAATGATCACTAAACAAAGATGGTATCGGTTACCTTTAACCAATACAGCACATATTTATCACTGTTACCAACATGATTTTTGGCCGTGCCGGTAAATCCGTTAAACAAAGGAAAGACCCGTTTTAGTTTAGTGGTGCTCCTTGAGTCAAGTGACTACACAGTCATGTGACATATGTAAGGGATAATGCTCGACGAGGTGTCCTTTATCAGAACATAATGAACGACGCGGAAGCAACCGTCCTCCGTTTCGCGTCCGAAAATGATGGGCTGATATGTTCTAATAATGGACACCTTGTTGGGCATTATCCCGCTCATACCATGGTCACTTAAGAAATAAATATTTAATCAATTAATAATAGTTTAATGTGTTTTTAGAGTTAAAAACGTGGGTTAGGGTTGTTTTTTTTTATAAGTCTAGCGCACTATTTAATATAATGTGCATCAGTTAACGCCTAAGGCAGGGGTGGGCAATTCAACCCTATGTACAAACACATATTTTATATATATAAAATATGTGTTTGTATATAGGGTTGAATTGCCCATCCCTGCCTTAGGCGTTAACTGATGGACAAACCCCCAAAAGAAAGTTTGAACTTAAATTAAGTACTTGGCACTGACACAACTACAGTTAAGTGAAGTTGAAGGTAATTATCAGTTTTCATTGTCGGTTAAGATCACTCTTTTCTTAGCCTCCACTGTATAAACAATGTTTTTGTCTGAGTAATTTCCTTGCTTCTTAAACATTGTGTAAACATATTTTCAATTTATGTGATTACACTCAACGCAAAAGATTTTCAGTACTTTTGACTGTAATTCTGGTGAATATTACTGTTAAAAATGACATGGCTGCAGTAACTGTCAAACTATTTCAGTATTGTGAAGTTCCTATTTGGTAATACAGATGTGAAAAATGTGGATATATTTCACATTGTCTACCATTTTAGCAGGCCTTCATGTTGCTACAAACTCAGAAAAGCACTTTGAAAAGCTCTCCTCAGGAAGATTTTTACTATTTTTTTACTACTATTTTGTTTCCATCAGTGGCACGCTACAAGAGGTAGTAATGATGCCTTGTCCTACAATAAACTTGCTTAATCCTTTAGGAATACATTATTCATTAAATGGCTTGAAATAATTGTGGTAAAAATCATAGATACTTTAAAGATAGTGGGTTTTTTCGGTGCATTTTTACATTTACTAAGGACGGTAGGTAAATTAATGGGCAAAAGTGCATTTGAGTAAAACAAAGCATGTGAGGAATGCGGTGTGGACTGCGGCGAAACGGCGCCATAGACAGAAGATTGAGCACCATGTTATTTCAGCTCTGTCCTCCCCCAGAGCTCCAAGCCAGTAAATCCTGGTGGGAGGCTGAATTTATATTGGATCAACATACTATGATGGTATTTTTCCTGCTCTGTCTCTTGTTTTCATAATCATACCCAGTCCCTTATGTGTTGCAACTAAAACCATTTTTATTGACTCTGGAGAAGGTTATCTCTAGCTAATGTACTGGGAAAGGAAAGTGGCTCTACGTTTGTACACAGGATCACGTCCCATCACACTGAGAATGAGCAATGGAAGAGACAAACAGCTTCTAACATAAATGTGTTTATGGTTATAAGCTAACTATCCCATTATGTTTGCATCTTATGCATCAATGCTAGATATAATATTCTATTTTAATACATGTTCCTGTGACCTGCATTGCAGTTTATTTTTTTTTCTTCTTCCATTTAATGCTAGGGAAAGGAGAAAAGAGGAAGAAAGTCCTTTATCCACTCTTTTGTAAAAAATCAAAAGAGCTTTTAGTAACCTTTTTTGAAGTGTTCATTTGTAACCAGAAAAAAAAAAAAACCTGGATGATGACGTAAAGGGTACCAATTTTGAAAAATTCAATACTCTGCCGTGTCGTTTGTTCCTGGACTTCATTTATTTGTCAGGGTTAAGTAACTTGTCCACTCAAATGGGCTGCTTATTATAATGTACAGTCCGTACCAAAATGAAAAAAAAAGTTTATTAAATGAATATCTCTAAAGCTATTTGATAATAAGGCTGGAAATGAGTAGGAGTGCATAGTTTGGTACTGAACAGCCCCTTCTTTAAAATGCGTATACCTTAGGCTGTTAAAACAAACCACAAGCATATGGGTTTAAAAAAACAAACATGCATTTTGGGAACAGTGGCAAATATACATTTCGGCAAGAAAATGAACCTACATAAGACTGTTGGCTTGGAATTCTAAAAATCAAGGTTGAGCGTATTGAGACAAATGCATATTAAGTCCACTTTTCTATTGTATTCATTGCCTGTTTCTAGGCATGTGCATCAACTAATATAAAGGTTTTGGTTTCAAAATTGCTAAAAAAAATTCCCATCACACTATTTAGACAGTTTAGCCAAAACGGTCTATAAGCTTTATAAGAACCATATCTGTAGGCTACCAGAGCATGTACTCTGATTAATTGACAGATTAATATTGGCTTTTTATACTTTCTGCACGAATATAGGCCAAAAGGGAAAAAATAAACTATTTTTAATTGAAATGTTTTTTTTTTTTGGTTTTTTTTGAGTCGGTTTGCTTAAATGTAGAAACCATTTTAGTGACATTATATAACTATCAATATATTGGCAGTAGTTGCAATAATTGCTGAATTATAGCAAACATGTAAAAATCATTTTTTGTATTTGGTTTAAATTTTGTGGAATAACAAGAAAAGTGTGTATTTATACTCCGTGGTCTTACCTCAAGGGTATCAATTATTTTATTTTATTTTTTTAAATCAAAAAATAGCAGTGAAAATAAGCCCTACGTTTCCTACCCAGGCGCCGACATTCCTCTTGTGCTGTTAACAGCAGGGTCATTTTGTGATCTGAAATCAAAAGCTGTACTTCACGCTGCAGCACTTCCCTTGAAGGTCCAACATTTATCAGAAGTGAAAAGAAGGACATGAAGTAACTTAGAGAAACTCTCGTTTTGGTTGTTTGCACAAAAATACTTCACATAAAAAACACCTTCACATAATTTTGTGTTTCTTAGCAAACAGTGCTGTGGTTATGGGTGTTGGTAATGGATTGAGCATTAGTTCCATTAACCTGTTCACTCTACAAATGCTTTGCTTAATGTAGTATGTAATTTAAAATGTCTGTCAGTGGCTGATAGAACTGTCAATCAGAAGTGTGCAGTGAATATTCAGGTCGGCTACCTTAATCCATTAGTCATTAGGATTCCAGCAAAGTAAGGTGATTTTAGTCTGTTTATGCAAAATTCCTCTTTTTAACCCTAGAAATTAATGGATTACTTTATGGAAGACAGAAATGTTAGCTAATTCATAATAATTTCAAAGCTTTCTCAGTCTGACACTTGTATGTTTGATGTTCAGTGTTCATGCTGCCTCTTCTCATGTGGATGAATCATGTCTTTTTAAAGTACATATTTAATAAAATATTGGAAAGAGAAGGGAATAAACTGGTTAGCCTGTTTGAATGTTTCCCCTCTGTCCTATGAAGAATGTGTTGTCAAGGAACGCTGAGGTCAAAAGAAACAAATGCTGCTTTGTGCTGCCTATACCAGGCTTTATTTTGTGCATAGTGACTGTAATGGGGCAACACTGACACCCATTGTTCTGCTACACATCTGTTGAAAGATAGGCGATTTGATTGAGGGAGGGCATTTATTCATGAGCTGTCATGCTGTGTATTAGCTTTATTTAATTTTGACTACCAAGACGGTTACGCACATCCTCATAATTAGAATATATTGCAGTTATGCATTTTTTTTTCTATCGTAAACACAATCTAAGCAGAGAAGATCCTTGAAGCACTCTTGGATGCATATTAATGTGTAGAAGAGATTTATGGCTTTTTAGTAGTGGATATTTAATGATACAAGAAGAACAATGAAAACTACTTCTGTTTTCCTTTAAGATCTGTTATGATTATGCATACAGTCCAAACAAGCTTTCAACACTGCTACAGTTTGCTCTTCGGACTAATTATTTATAGCTTATGCGGCCATGAAGTACAATTATGTAAATGAATTTCCTGAGTCAACTATGTCCTGAAGTCATATGTTAGTGCATTATGAGGATGATTCATCAACATTTCTGTTCGTCTTACATCTTTAATGAGTTCCCTCTCACCATAATATTGACAATGTTGTAAGTTTTTATCGTTAAAAGAATGAGTTGGATTCGTGCAGGGAAAGTTTTGTTGTTTGCTCAACCTGCTAACCCTGGGTATGTTTTGTTCATTTCGATCAGATCTTGAGTTTCTGATCAGCAGAATATTTTCCAGTTCCAGTCTCCAGCCTGTATTCTCTGTGCATCCTAGACCCACATGTGTATGCACATGCTTGTACAGCAGCAGGTGTTCATCTCTAACGGTTGGGGAGAAAAAAATCATACAAAAAACCTTTTACAAACACTGCAGTGTGTGTCCTCTCCTCAGTTTATCCTGTGATCTCTGACTTTTATTTATTGTTCTGTCCACGGAGTGCTCGGAAAATGCAATTCCACCACCATTGATTCATGTCTGCTTGAAATAAGGCGGTTCAGACTCGGGGCACATGAATAAACACTGCTTGTCGTGGTTTTTTCCTACTTTTGACCTCTTTCTCTCTCCTATCCACTTCTCACAATCCCATTTTCAACAAGCCTTATAGCCACAGTGATGTTTTCTCAGTTGCTTATTATGCCTTCCACCAAACCACCAAGGGGGTGTAAGCATGTGTACACAGGCAGCTGTGTGCCACTGTAGAACTCCACTCAGTGCAGGATAAGTGGGGATTGGCATGTCCTGTGCCCATTTCATCTGCTCAAAAAAAGTGACAGCTGGGTAGTACTTTTTCCACTCCTATATGAGGATGACGTATTCAAATGAGACCTAGAGAAACAGTCGGAGTGACAGAGACTGAGGTAGCCACCAACTGGCACGGCACAAAGCAAATGTTAGGCACATGTGTTATGAGTTAGTGTTGACATAACTGTTTTATGGTTGCCCTAACACATTAAAGCTGTTTGCCTAATTCCTGCCCCCCCCCTTCTCTCTTTATGCTGTAAACACTGCAGTAATGGTAGGAAGGGCATAAGCAGTGTAATTTATGTGTGGGGGAGAAGCCTGGGATGAGGCCTCCCTCTGGGATTAATGGGAGTCTCTGTGTCTGTTCACAGGAAATATGAAAGGCCCTTTGTTGGTAAAGGACTTGCTGCTGCCAGCAAATAACTAGCCCCTGTCATATCAAAAATCCCCAACCTCTAAATTCATTGCTCATCCTTCACCCCGCTTTTTTTTTTTTTTCTCCCCTCCATAAGCCTGTGCGTTTTCTGTCAGGGTCGCTCATTTATGATTCCGCACAGCACCTGTAGATCCAGAGCCCAGGAGACACAAGCTCGTATTGTTAGTATTCACTGTCACTTCTGGAGTCCAGGCCATTGGGCGCAAAAGTGGAAGAGTAGGAGAAATGGTGCTGTTCAGGCAATGATTCATATTTTCACCTGCTATGCTATGCACGGTCTTCTCCTGTGTTCTTCCCGCATTCGGTTCGGAGACTTGCTATCAAGTCAAGTGGGGAAAGACTGGTTTTCTGTGGTTAATGTGTGACCAATGGACTGTGCTGGTGGTCTGGTTTATTTTTGGGTTCTCTGTGTGTTGGTCTGCACGGTGGTTGAGCATACCTCCTTAGGCCACGCTAAATAAAGAATGGCCTATCAGTGTGGGGAAATGACTGTAAGGCAGTGCACTGGCAGTGTGTCTTTCATCAGGTCACACATTGGTCTCTTCACACCTGCAGCTCAGAACAGGGGAGTGAGAGGCTGTTGGCAAGTGTTAATTGCTATAATAAAAAAGGACTGGAAGGAAAGGCAGGATGAGGTAGGTGTGTGCGTGTGTACTTGGCAGCATCTTTTTCTCTCTACTTTAGTTTTTTTTTTGTTTGTTTAGCATTTAAATGATGTATTTGTACATCATATAATTCAAATGCACTAAATATCAGATGCAGTCTTATCTTGTAGATTTGGCAGATTGAAGTTAAAACAAATGGGTGGAGTCTTTTATGGAAGCCTGCTCGTTAGCTGCATTGTGAGAACTCTGCGGTTCAGCATCACCATCTAAACACATGTTCAGCTGAAATTAGGAAACAAAATGATTCAATGTGTTTTGTGCAGAAACTTGGTGCACTGGAAGCAAAGTATTAACTCAGGAGAATACACAGGAGCAGCAAATAGCTTCAGCAGGAGAGCTAACTGGAATCCATAAGTTATTATTTAAGTCTTTCTGATTTTCTAGTTGGAGCTGAACAATATATTGAATCACAACATTGGTGTAGATTATCTGTCATCAATGACATGGTCTTGAGTTAAAAGTGAAGGCCATTGCACTTGTCATCTTGAATATGTGTTACCTATCACCCAAAAGACTTTTCCGTTTAAACTTATGTTAGAATGATCAGGTTTACAAGATGTAATCAAGAACAATAATTATAATGGGGCAGTTTGTTTAATATTCCAGTAGCAAAGGAATACTTGGACCACAGTATTTGATGAGGATAATTCTACATTTTAAGGATGGTGGTGGAAAAAGAGCAGGGAGGAGAATGGACCTAATCAGTATTGTCTTACTGTGTTACATCTCTTTTTACAGTCAAAAATGCAAATGTTGAGATTCTTTTTAATATATTTTAAGTGTTTTAAAAAATGCCACTTAAGTTATTTGCCTTTTTTTATTAAAATGGAACATTCTTGTCCTTTATGAGCTGTCTGATGCCAAAAAAAGCAAGAGTTTGCTTCAGTCCTCTTAATAAACTACTACCCCCACCTCCCATCTTAGTCTTGGTACTTTGTATACAGATTTAGAATCTCTGTAGCATAATGTTAGTATAAACATATAAGTTATTTTGAGGCATATTATATAATACACATATTGGAAATGCAGGAGGTTATTGTTACACATTGTTGGTTATAATATTGCACCAAATAGTTAATTTGTAGTTTTTAACAGACCGTTCCTGTTCAGGATCAGAAAATACTGGTATAACCAAATATTTATGCTATCCTATTGGGTTTGGAACCTAAAAATCCCATATTATAGTATTTCTACGAAATTATTTTACGTACAAAATTATTATACAAAGTGATAACATCGTATTTTTATGATCTACCTTTTTTTCCTTGCAGTGTTTTGTTTTTTCTTTTGATTGCACATGCTATTTCCGACTGAACTCTGCAAAAGAAGTAGATGATCTAATGGCTCCATATTGACTCCCTCAGGCTGTCGCCAATGGATTTGACATGGATAACATGGATGTGTTCGAAATCCAGGGGGGAGGGGAGTTTGGGGAGGATGAAAACCAGGACCCCCAACCACAAACAAAAGAGAGGAAAAAGCAAAATGAGCCTAAATAAAATGGTTTCTGTTTGGCGAAAGCTTTAGTTTGTCGTGGGCAACTAAAATAACCCTGTCAAACAAAGAAAGCTGCTTCACACCGTCAGACTGTGCTTAGGGCTGTCGTTTTGAAAGGGTGAAGCGAAACAGACGCATTAGATGTCTGCCTTTTATAAATCATTTATAATTCAGTTTTCCATTGCCGATGGAGTTTAGCTTTAATGAGGTTCTGTGTATTCATGTTATTCTAAGCTTTAATTGTAATACTGGGGATGACAGTCATTTGTTTAATTTCCTAGACTTGGAGCTGATGGGCTAGGCTTGCATGGAAGGAGGAAGTGTAATGGCCATTCTCTGCGAAGGATAAGGTTTATTAGGTCTGAGTGGCCTCCTGTCTCATACAACCTAATGTGGCTTTGATAGACTGGGGATTCCTGGTTCTGATACATTGGAACTATAAATCCAAGCATATTCCTTGCCTCTGGACTTTGTAATTGCCCATTAAGGGCCATGTTTGTAGATGGAGGGGCCAGATGTGCCTAATGTGGCTGAGGGTCCAATGTGCGCTCGAAGGCAGCATATGCAGTAAAAGATGAGTAGGAGCATGGGCTGGACACTGCCTCTCATTAAACTGACCTGCTCTCTGCCAGCGGAGCCATAAAAAAACTCTAATGTTCTTACCAGAGAAGCTCCACAATGTGTCCACAATTCTGCTGCCATAAAAAGAGGGAATTGAATTCCATATGAGTTTGCTGCTATCACACCTCACAAGACCAACTGTCTGTCCTCGTTTCAAATCCAGACATTGGGGCGACGCCGGTTCTTGGTGTTTTCCCATATGCTGCGTGGATCTGAAGTACTCTGTTCTCACTGGGGCTCTTTATGCTGATTTCTCCTGTTAATTGGGTGAGATGTAGGCAATGACGACAAAACCTTTCCACAGCTTACATTAAATTATTAAACTGGTAAAGCAGTTATTTTCTGGTGGTGGTCACTCCATTTTTCATCCAAACTGATAAATCTGAACAAACTTTAGTATGTTTTTTTATTATTATTTTTTTTCTCTCAACCCCAAAGCTGGACAAAGCAGGGTTGGTGTTTGACTTTATTTAACAGTGACATCAACATTTTAGCAGTATTTTCAGATCATAAGGGTTGTGATTTGTGAAATGGATCATAGGTCTTAATCAAATGGAGCTGGACTTGTGTGATGTCTTTCTAAAATGTTTCCAAAGTGAGACCATTCACTGATCAATGTGATTGGTTAAAATAAAATAAAAAAACATGCCTATAGGGATTTCATAATATATATATATTAGGTTCCTCCCAAATCATGTTTCATGTGATTGTTGAGGAAGCTTAAAAAACGTTCACTGGACATATTTGTAATGTTTTTCACACCCACATGTGTTTGCATGTACTTGAAAGCACAAACGGTGACTTCACTGTTGCAAGCTGATGAGGTCTGAGTAGCCTGCAGGGACTTCTATTATGAATGGATACATATTTTTGCACTTTCCACCTGAACAGTGGGTAACTGTACAATTTTTTTCTCTTCCGTTGAGCCTGATTTGTAACCAGCGTGAGAGATGCTGCACATTTATAAGTTTTATAACTGCCACTTTTTATTTGTTTCATTATTGTTTCCCTCCATGACTGTGTGCAGTAAGACTGAGATTTCCCCACAAATTGTAGTACACTGAATTATGTGCACTGTGCAAACTCAAAGGTGGGTAAGACTAGAATCGTTAAGGATTTTTTTAAGTTATGATTTTTTTCTTTTTTTTTGACATTAAGCAAAGATTTTTATCTTTTCTCAAAATGAATGACAAACATTTATTATGAAAAAGCAGAAAAATAATCTTGCTGTTTTAAAAAAAAAAACAAATCAGGTTGTGCTCTACTGGCTTGTTTTTATTATACTTATTTTTTAATTTATGTATTTCTTGTTTCGAAGAGCCTGTGAGAATGTTTGTATTTTTGAATCCTCTTTGTCCACAGGTGTTGGCAGTATCCTTGATTGCAACAGCTGACATGTTATCCCCCTCCTGACCATAACGCAAAGTAGAAGCGTTGCCATAAAACAACCCTGCTGGTTTTCCATCTGCAGAAGCCCTATAAAGATCCTGCTTTTAAAATAACCTAGAATACCATCACATTGGACTTTTGAGGCACAGCTGGTCTTTCTAGACTCAGCCAAGGGGGTAAAGTATGTAGAACATGGAAGTCTAACTGTCAATCCTACCAAGGGTAAAGGGTTGTGCTGGCCAGTACACTGTTAAATAAGTACGGCACACAGCAGGTTTTTTTTTCCGTTCTTCTTTTAGGGACGGGTGAGCCTTTTCATTGTACACCCGCAGTTTTCAGTCATGGACCAGAACACAATAAAACTGCTACAAGCAGAGCTCTGCTTTTATCCCCTGGTCTTTGTTTCACATTGTGGATTTCACCCCCCCCACCCCCACCATCACCACTTCTCTTTCGATTCCTCCATCTCTCCTTATGCGGTGAAAACCTGATATGCGGCAGACCGCTTCAGGTTACAGTGCACACTGTGAGATTCTTTTCAAGTGGTAACCACCGTGAATAACAGGATGTTGTGGAGGTGCAGGGAATTGGGATGGAGTAACGCAGGACCAAGGGAGGAGCCTCTCTCCCCTTTGCCGCTAGGCTAGAAGCATCCATCTCCTGCCCATTTTGAGCTTGAACTCTAAAGGGATTTGTGATGTGGCTGATCTTTGACCTCTTTACGCCCACAACATGTAAATGAGTGCACAAAAAACATACTTTTTTTTTTCCCACATTGAAACTGCGGGTTTTGCTTTTTCTGTTACAAGTAGGAATTTTTAAGTCAGATGTTCCAGTGAAATTGAGGCTTTGCTTGACTATTTTGTGTTTCTCTATTTGCATCTCAGCAAGCTATATGTTGAGGCATTTATGTAACCGAGACAACAGGTCCTGTTTAAGAAAATAAACCTGTTTGCATGCAGCTATAAGTTGCTACAGCAGAGGTTGAGAAGGTAACCAGATCCATCTTGTCAGGCATGCGGATCCCCCTACCCCCCCCCAAATGTTATTGTCCCTGTGCACAAAGGATGGGGGATGTGTATCGTTGGATGAAGCAACACAGTTACATGGACTACGCCCTTTCCCAGACATTTTCTAATCGTATAAGTGAACCATTTCTGCCTTTATATACTTTATTTCCTACCTAACCTTGCGTATGGTGACACTTGGACAACTAGTTTGGGGTATTAATGGTATGGACACTACTTTACATAGGAATTTAACTGCAATGCCATTCATCATTTCAGATGGGTAATGGTTAGCATTATTTGTATAATGACCCACAAGCTCCATTACACTAACTTGATGTCACTAGAGAATAAAGAGAAATTTGAGATAGTTTTTTGCTATGAATCTATTTTTATATTAATGTACTTAAATGTAAGTACCCACATGGGTGGAGTTAAAGATTTAGAGCTTCTAAGGCCGAATGTCTAAGGGTAACCAGGAGTCTTTTTTCTCCAACAAGTAAACTTTGAAGTTTTTGATTTATTAGCGGACTGTCTGTCTTTATGTGTAGTGTTAATGAACATAACAGAACTCTCTGTGACACTTCAGTAATGGAGGTTGAACAGCTGGATGTAATGGCTTTCACCTTTTGAGCAGTTCAACACCTCTCTTTCCTGCTTACATGTTTTTTTGTTCAGTCCAAAATATTAACACATTCATGTTCTTCAAAGAAAGAATGGCCTTCATCCTCCATGAACAACGCTGGTGGGTTAATGTTTTAGCTGTTGGTTGATGTAAGTTTATACACACATTCTTTCTTGTGCCAATCCAAGCTATCTGTGGCTGTAGTTTAAATGTGTATGAGTACACTTTAACTTTCAGTGTCTACAAAGGGTTTTGAAGTGTTGTTCTCACACCTATTAATATATGTACTCTAAATGGGCAAAAAGTGCCTTGGGACAAATAAACTAGAGCCGTTTTCAGATAGCCGTTCCGGAAAATTCGCGGACAATTCCATCCGGTCTTTAACTGGAGTTCTCTTTTCAAATACCAGACTTTTTACCAGAACATTGCCTTTCGGCTGCTTTCAGATTGCAAGAATTGTACTGGAGGATCCTGATAGATTAGGGGGTGGGGAGTGGGAGGGATACAACGTAAGAGGCTGGCGTACATGTCTTTTCCCCAACAAAGTAATTTTTGCAAGAGGGCCGACAAAACGCCTTACAGTGCTCGTCTTTGTGTAATTATGCGTACTTAAAAGACAAAGCTGAACGGAAAATGGAAGCAAAACGAAAGAGTTTGAAGCAGCCTTTTCTTTACAGCGTACTAACACGCATTGTGTTATGAGTCTTGATTGATTGCAGGCAATTGTCAATCTCCTCCGTGTCTCCTGCACTTGCCAAATTTATCATTTCGTATTATAAGAATCTTGTCCAGAAGGAGAAAAGAAAACGCCACTACCCATAACTTTTTCTCACTCAGAAATTGAGAGACTCATCGAGACATTCAGTAAAAAAAAACTCACCTGAGTGGGGGCGTACAAATAAACCGCGTCATATTGGTACCTTTTTAAAATCTAGGAAGGTTTGAGCTTTATCGATAGGTTATCCGGAAAAAGTCTGGAAGGTGCTTTAAGACTGAAAAGGGAAATAGACGGAGTCAGGAAAATTGCTATTTTCGATGGCCTGTCTTATCTACATTGATCTACAAGTTATTTGAAAGACGAATAGTTGTAATCTATAGTTATAATCCTACCAATTGTAGGCTGGAATAATCTTAGCTCATGATAGCCTTGAGTAAATTAAGCACCAATGTACAACGTTAAGATAGCTCTACTGCATTTAGAATATAATATTAATATAATTACCAATGTATTTTGATACGACTTCATTAAAATACAGAATTCTTGCCAAGTTTATGTTATAGAACACAATTATATCTTATTTAATTTCATGCAATCCTGAGTAAGTGTTTGAAAGGAAGGTTTTAGCTGTTTAATTTGTATTTTAAATTTAAGGCTGTCTGCTTCGGTTTCCTGCTTGGGCTTTTTTACCTCAAGGTGAATTTCTCTGAAAATTATCAATAATGGTTCCCTGACATGTTTTTGAAAAAATAAAATGCCATATTGATTGCATTAAAAAAGCCATTTTACTAGCTTTTAGTCTTCTGATCTCTGCTTATAACAATTTTATGAAAATACAAATTTAACAATTAATAACATTTTCAAAAGACCGTTAAGTTTGCTTGTGCTTTCTTAGCAGAAGAAATGCTCTGTTTCTACAGTTAAGTTTTATTGGTTGATGTTAAATCAGCTAAACTGAGTGAACTTCCAAGCAACTCTGATGTCGTGTTCATGTAAAAAGTCAGGAACATGACATTTTCTGTGTCGCTGCTCAAAGGAAAGCCAGTAACAAATCTAAATGTTCCCTGAAGTTTCGGTAGGTTCAGGCTGCCTTGGGTCACCGCTGATGAGACGGAATGTTGTAGAAGCAACAAACTGCAGTTCCCCCCTCATCCGCTAGGGGCTGGCTCAAGAAAGAAGCAACTTTCCATTGACTGCCATGTTAGAAATGCAAATTAACAGCAGAAATACATTTCTGTCGAACCTAATAAATAAATAAAAAAATCAGGATTAATAGGTCAGGTTGACAGTCATGGCGATGCTGAGGAAGGTGATTTTTGTTTTGTTTTTTTGACTCATTCATTTAGATGTAATTTAAGCTTGAAATTATGAATGAGAGGCGTGTTCTTTTGATTATGTCTCAGATAAGCTGTCAGCATTAGCACTGGTGGCTATCAGCTAGTGGCAAGCAGCTTGTCCCCCATCAGTCTTCAAATCAGCTCTTCAAAAACATGCGTTTGACGACATGGAGGCTCAATCCATCTTTAGTCTATGGTTACAGTCAGCATTTTTACACTGTAATACTGTTAAGCATCAGCGGATGTGGTTTGGCTGAGTAAATGGCTTTAAACTTAATGGTTTCAGAAAGTATTAAAAGAATACTGTTTGAGTTTTAAATTGCTGATATCACCTAAACCGGGAATCGTTCTAGCCATTATCCTCCCACTGGTCTGGGGATTCGTCTCTAAGCTTCCAAATGTCTAACCTATCACTGCTAACCTCAGAATCCCTATAATGTACCTGCTTGTACATTGGCAACTGAGTTTCAAAATGTTTCTTGGATCTTTTTATTCTTGGTGATAAGTGGATTTGCTTTAGTTTCTACAGTTTTACAGGAGCCAAGATATTTCTAAAAAGCCTATTTAGTCTTTATTTTTTTCCTAAGTGTTTTTATCTGAAAGTCAAAACAGTTGCTTGGTTTCACAATCTTTAATTATTCCACCAATTTAAATTATGTGGTTGCAGAAGTTATTTAGCTGCTTTTTCCATGTCAAATTAGATTTCAGGATATATTTTTTGTGGTTTTAAACAATATGGCATTTGCAAATACATGAAAATTTTGTTTTCAAAACTCAGAAGGTCTCAGATGAGCTTGATTCAAACCATATGCTGAATAGGTCTGAGCCGTTCATCCCCCACATGAACGGACACAGCTGGCCAGCAGCCCATGATCTCATAGCATGGCATGTTGCACTGCTTTCATCAGCCTTGTCGAAGCCTCAACTCTTTTAACTATTATTATTGCTGACGAACAACTTTCAAAAAAGATTTCCGTCAAGCCTTGCCTTTTAAAAAAACTAGTTTATAATGGCTAGGATTTCCCAAGCTATGTGCTGGCATTGTGGCCATGGGTAAAGCTGTAAAAATGCCATCGGAATGTTATTTATTTTTGCTGTGTCAGCCTTTTTTTTTTTTTTTCTTTTTTTTTTTCTCAGACCCTGGTGTGAAGTTAAACATGAGAATTACACTGCAGAACCACAGTGATTTGGACATAGTGAGTTACAAGCCTCAGCTGCTCTCAGTTCTCATTCTAAACAGTTCTAACACACTGGGATATTAAAGTTTGTTTTATTCCCCTCATCTACAACAAAGAGGCACAATAGGCGCATGTTATTGAATTCATATAACGTGAGATATTAGGTCATACATCTTGATCGTCTGTTTATATTGCCACAGAAGTCTGCTTTGGTCCAAGATGAAATTAAGTTGAAGCAAGGATAATATCGGCTCATAGGCACCTGTGTCCTGACCATTTAAGATGTGAAATGAATAAATATTTATATTATCACTGCTGGTCAGCTTGTCTAGTTCACTCGATTCGTCTGAGCATGCTCACACATCTGCTGCACACACACCCACTTCCTTTCAAGACAACGGATGACAACATTGTCTGTACAGAGTTTTCTCAGCCAATGAAAGTAATGAGATTAAGTTGATGGTGAAGGGGCTGCAAAGATAACTTGATTCATGCGCGGACTCCAGTGAATAAGTGGGAATAGCCCCAGATGAGAAGCAGTCAAGGTAATAAATAAAGCCACCGACCAAGAGATGTAGGCACCATCACTCCTCTTGCTCTTGGGAAAATAAAGGATCACTTTCAAGTCTTGAGAATCCCTTTTCTTATATCTGCAAATCCAGCACAGGTGTTTTCCAGAAAGCTGAATCGCACCTGGAACAGTTTAATTCTCACATTGGTTCCAAAAAAGAACTAGAATAATATCCTTTGTTTTTGTTGAGTGCTTGCAAAAATATTCATACCCACTTGAACAGTTTCACTTTGTCATATTTCAACCATAAATTGTAATCTATTCTGTTAGGATTTTGTGTGAAAGACCAAAACAGTGTGAGGGGGGAGTCTAAACCAGACTTTTTCTTTTTTTTTTCTGTTCCAATGACTTTATTCTGATGCCCCTAAATAGAATCCGGTGCAACAATTTGCTGCTAGAAATGGAGTATGGCACAACTGCCAATTTATCAAGATTATCCAATCTGAAACACAGCAATGGCACCATAATGCTGTGGGAATGCAAACATTATTTTAGCTATATGCAAATATGTCTCCATACAGGTACATCTCACCTTTCATTTTGGAGAGGGAAGCTCATATAGACTTTCTTGTAAACCTGCTAATTATAGCTTACAGAGAAATAATACCCCAAATTTTGACACAAAAAGCCAATTAAACCAAACTTTTTAATGTATAAATGTCATGGAATGGCCATCTTATGACAGATGCTCATAAGACACTTGGTGACACCCGCCACAAGGAAAATAAACTAAAGAAGGTCATTGCTAAAGATGTTTGTTCAATGTACTGGATCCAAACGTATTAATAGAAAGTTGAGTGGAAGGAAAAGTGTGGTAGAAAAAGGCGGATCAGCAACAGGGATAACCACAGGAGGGATCAAGGTTGCAGAGTCTCAAAGTTGTCAAGACTACAGAGGCACAGAATGATGGGGGTACCATGTCATCTGCTGGTGTTGGTCTCCTTCATTTTCTGAAGTTCATAATCAGCACAGCCATTTTTAGAGCACTTCATGCTTCCTTCTGATGACTAGCTTTAAGTAGATACTGATATCATTTTCCAGCAGAACTTTGCACATGTCCGTACTGTCAAAGGCCCCAATAGCTGCTTCAATGACACGTTACTGCACTTAATTGGCCAGCAAACTTGCCTCATAGAGAATCTATGAGGTATTGTAAAGGGAAATGTGAGAGTTCAGACCTAAGAATGATGACTGATTAGATGTTATCAAAGCCAGCCGGGCTTCCATTACATCTCAGCAGAACAATAAGCTCACTGCTGCCATGCCACAGCGCATCGATACAGTAATTAATGCAAACTGATTATTTTTGTCATGTTTTTTATTTGGTGTTTCTTTGCTTGAAAGGTTCAACTGAAGCACAATGATGGGACGGCTTCATGCAAACCTAACACCCTCCTTGGCTCCAGAACTTCTCCTATTCTCTTTGAATTTGTCGGGAAGGATTACAAATGGAGGCAACACGATCACTTGCACTTTAAAAGTTCGAAAGCCCAATCCACGGCCTGAGAAATATACAAAAGGGAAGATTTAAAAGAAAGGGTTGCGTGTTTGGACAAGGATATTCTTGCTCTGTTATATATAACGTGGCTGTTTGGAAATCCTAAGCCATCAAAACAGGATGCCTGCACACATTTTTGTATCTTAATATACGGTAACTGACTCGTGGTAGCATGAAAAGCTGCCTCTTTTGTTTCACATGTTGCGCCACCTGCTTCTTTGTGCCACCACTGTCAATGTTAGCACCGTTAGTCAGTGTCACACTATCACTGAGAGGCGACAGAGTATTCCCACGAGCCCTCGTGTTAAAAAGCCACAGTCTGGAAACATATCTGCAGGCGGCCTTTCCAAGCGGAGATAGATTTGTACATGGGCCTACTTGTGGTTTTGTTATAGCTGCATACAAACTGAGGACAGATGTGCTCAGATTCCCCCCTCCCCAGCCCCTTTCACTACCAACTCCTTCCATCCCTGTGATCGTTTATTCTCTTCCTCCCTCCTTCCAGTTTCCTTAATCTGGGGGTCATTGTGTCTAGAATAAAGCACAGCTGCACAGATCCCCTCTCTAAAGCCATTCAGTTCAGCTGATTACATCGAAGTAAGAGGGCTCTCAACTCGCATAGTCCACTTGCACAGCCTCACTCCACACATGGCAATGCTCAGCAACACAACATGCATTCGAGACGGACTATTCTGATACTGGACTGATGCCAAGATTAATCGTTGCCATCTGATGGTTTTTAGTCTGAGAAGCATTATGATGCAAAGATGGCAAATATCACTTCTTGTGCATACAGATTTTCAAAATCCTGCTCATGCTTGAACGCTTACAAATTTGGGTCTTAAAAGGAAAAGGTCTTTAAAATGTTTGTTTGCCTGCAATACATTTTTCTTCTAATTTTGCTTAAACCCAAATCTTAAGAATGCGGTATTCTGTAGTTGGGTATGGCTCTTATGTTCTAAAAGTATAATAAAAAAATACAATGATTTCATGGTTTCAAAATTTTTAAAACAAGCTATGTTATCAGGGTTGCCAATCAATTTAAAATGATCAGTAATTTAAAAAAAAGCAAATTTTTAACACCTTTATGTCAACACCTATAATCTGTGAGTTGATTTCACCTTGAGCTGGCACACCAACGCTGCAGATGCATTGATTCTTAGCTACTCTCCTCCCCCATGGTGGATTACTTGAGCGCTGAAGACCAATGAAAAAAGTTTGCTTGGTGTTGGACGTTTCAAACTATTGTAGCACAACTTGCTCATGTGGAGAAGAGCCTTTGACCCTTTAGATGAAAAGCGAAAATCTTGTCCACATGTCCACAAGCCCTTATGCAAGCCATCCTATAGAGTGGAGACAAAAAAGTCGAGGAGCACTTGCTGAATCATTTGAAACTATCACTCTGTTTGATAGGGTTGTCACGATTCTCCAAATCCTCGATTTGAAGTTCAATTTTAGGGTCAGGATTCGATTCTCGTTATTTTTATTTATTATTTATTTTTTTTACAGTAAAGAGACCTTAGTCATTTTTACAGTAAATCTTATTTTAAAAGACAAAATTGATGTAATTTTGTTATCATTCTTGTCTAATGTAGCACATTAGGCATGAATGGTCAAATTGAAATACTTTGGTTAAATAACAAATGATTAACACAGTGGCTACTAGTGACTCTTTAGTTACTGCAGAACAACTGGATACAGTGCTCCAGATAGCTTATTCGACAAAGTAAAATACAGCTAAGAGTGGTCTTGTTGTTTACAATGCGAATGCGGACTTAACTCGCCGGGAACTCAACATTTTCTCACCAGTGATTTAGGCATAGAAAGTGCGGCTTTAGCTCCGGTCCTGCTGCTTCATCTGTCCTAGTCGTGGTTGAGCCATAGTTTCGGCAATCGCTACTTGCTAGCGTCAACTAATGCGCTCTGACCCGGGGGATGTGATACAGCCAGTTGAAATATTACCAGGTGCTGTTGTGAGTTGTATGAGAACTGGGGAGAGTTGTTAGAGAAAATGCAATGTGTAGTTCCTTGTGATGAGGAAGTCTAAGTAAATAGATGGTAGCCTGCTAACTGTTGCTACAGAGTCCCGAATGGGACGCCCAGTAAAAATAGAAGGTGATCGTGATCCTCTTTTCAATTTTGATGCGCAAGGTTGTAACATAATTTCCATCAATTTCTATACAAAATCGAGATTGTAACACCCCTACTTTTTGAGGATTTTCAAAAGATCAGTGATGTGCTATGGCCTCTAAAAGAACATTTACCTTTTTAAGATGTTTTTCTTCAAAACAATGTTTAGTCATCCACGCTTGTGGGTTAAGCTCTGAAACTTGGACAGTAAAAAGACAAACTCCTTTTTGAAATAAACATCTGGCAGCTTTCTTTGAATATACATATTCAAAGCAATTTTTTATAATGTTAATATTTTTTTTATTTAATGTTCAGCCTTGGGATAGTTGAGAGTATTTGCCCAGATCACTCTCTCTCTTGCAGTCAAAGAATAAACCCGGTTTTCAGTCTACTTAGCTTATCTATTTGAGCACAAAGTACTTGTGGGGGAGGATCTCTCAGGTCAAAGTGAGTTAGTGGTCAGATTTATCTAAGCTGTGGTTTTATCTTTTCAAGAATCAGTGTACAAAGCTGGAAGGGGGCTCAGCTTATGTGACATATTAAGACTGTGTTTGTATATTCATACGAAAGCTTGTATGCTCCCCTGTTTGCTTTCTTCCTTCAATAACAAGCTGTCGCATGTGAAAAGCTATGCATACGCTGATGTGAAAGCTTTTGAGTGAAACGTTGGACTCTGTCTTAATCTTCCTTCTGTTGTTTTTCATTTTTGTCTTTAAGTATTGGATAATTGCTTTTCAAGCTGAATCTGGCACATATTGATTCAAATGTGAAACTGCAGATGTAGATTTCTGTATATTGGCAGCTGGCCTAACCCTTCTATTTAAATAGTCTGTGTTCAGATGATGGATTTATTTTATTTTTTTACTTTTTTTGCACCTCCTTTTTTATTCCATTAAACCAGTGATCCATAGTTTGGTTTGCTTTTATAAAGGTGCCTGTTATGGATTGATGTGTTGTGACGTGTGGTGTAAGGTATGTAAGTAGAAAAGGAAAATATAGGTAAGCAAATGTTATCATTACAATATTTATTTTGTTCTTCCAAATATCTAGATCTATTAATCCAGGTAAAGCAGTTTGCTCATAATTATACAAAAATGAAACCGAATTCCTTATATTGTCTTTGTTAAACTCAAATGTTTAGCTTGAGAGACACAAAAGCTGCATAGATCTTACATTATAGCCTCCTCGAGAGACCGCCAGCCTCATCTTCCTTTGTCTGCCGTTTCTGTTTCCTGGCCAAGCAGGATTCACATTCTTCCTTGTTATCTTTCCATACAGTGACTTCTCGAAAGCAAAAGGCAAAGAAAGAATTTCAAAGAGCTATCTTTTATAAGTACAACGTGGTATGTTAACTGTTCAAGTTCATATTTATTTTCAAAGAAAAGTAAAAGGGGAAAGAAAATGTTAAGATGTTTGTGTACGTGTGTGTCCGTGTGTATGTAGTTAGGTTTGTGATTGGATGCAGCGAACTGTGTCAGTCTTTACCTGAGCTCCTAATTTCCATTTGTGCTTGATTGACAAGAGCTATGCAAAACAGGCAGAATTTTCGTTCCTATTAACGCAGACAGTATACATTGGGTCTTTTTCATTAGCTGTCTCATGCATGTTCTGTTAGTATTGAGTCATTATCAATGGGTTATATGCTTGCAATTTATTTAGCCTTAGCACTTGTTAATCATATTCATCCTGTGTGTATGGAAGTTTTTGCTTGTAGCAGATATCATCTGTTGAATAAGGTAAGAGTTAAAACTCAGATTGGTCCTAAAATATCTGAGTCATGAGGTATACCAAAAAAAGAAAATGGCAACATTACATGGCTCATTAGATAAAGGACAATGTGTTAGAATGACTGCCTGTTATGTTGGGTTTAAAACATGTATTCTTCTTTTAAATGCAATTGTGCAAGTAATTATCTGTAATTGCTGAAAAATACACCATTAATTAATGTTTAATTGATAAGTGCATAAGTACAAACTAGTTGAACATGTATTAAATGGAAGCAGATGGGTGAAACAGGGGGGCCTTGAACTAGATCTAAAATTATTTACTAATTAGATCAATCTGCTGGTTTAAAGACCCCATGCCAAAATTGAAAGTAATCATTCTATGGTTATTCAGTTTAATTGGTGAAAACGACAACAATACAGACTATTATGACTTTGTAAGTATAGTACAACATACAGTACAGGCCAAAAGTTTGGACACACCTCATCATTCAATGTGTTTTTTTTATTTTCATGACTACATTGTAGATTATCAATTAAGGGCATCAAAACTATGAATGAACACATGATGTATGGAATTAATGTATGTATTTAAACAAAAAGGGTTGAATAACTGAATACATGTGTTATATTTTAGATTCCTCAAAGTAGCCACCCTTTGCTCTGATTACTGCTTTGCATTCTCTTGAGCTTCCAGAGGTAGTCACCCGAAATGGTTTTCCAACAGTCTTGAAGGAGTTCCCAGAGATGCTTAGTACTTGTTGGCCCTTTTGCCTTCACTCTGCGGTTCAGCTCACCCCAAATCATCTCAATTGGGTTCATGTCCGGTAACTTTGGAGGCCAGGTTATTTCACACTTTTTTAAGTACATACAGTAATTTCATACATTATGTATTCATTCATATTTTTGATGCTTTCAGTGGAATCTCCACTGTAAATAGTCATGAAAACTAAAGAAAACACACTGAATGAGAAGGTGCGTCCAAACTTTTGGCCTGTAGTGTATCTTGTCGGGTGAGTTGAAGTATAACGCTTCTTAATTGGTTAGTGAGTTGTTTATGTTATAGTGCCGCTTTCATCTTAAGAGCTAATGAAACCTGGAGAAAACTTCAAAGTAGTGGAAAGTAACAAACGGCAGTGACAACCACCATATCCAGCCTGACATTTTAAAGTATAAAGAAATTATAAATAAAAACTGCATATCCTTAATGGGACCTATTGGGAGTAAATCAAGATAAAAGAGAATCTAGTAACGTAGACCTCTATACCCAGTTGATCTGCAGTGTTGAAGTCAAAATGGTTAAGGAGTTTGATTTTAATTTTAGTCTAGATAATTTCTGAAAAGTTCTCAGATCTAGGAAAATGTCTGTTTTTAATACATGTTTAATGCAGAGAGATGATGAAATATATATTGCTGAAAAAAATGTTGGCACAATTTTTTTTTTTTCATTTTAGTAACCTCTTCTTAATTTAAAAGTTGTACCACATCTATACAGTAGGTTTAACTCCACAACAAACTTAAGTGTGCACAAATCTTTTAATTAATTAAACTTGGATAACTACAGCCACGCTTTCTTTTTTCAATTGCCTTTGCTAAGAACATAGTTTCTTTCGTAATCAGTCAATCAAGCCTATGATCAGTAACAAGTCAAACATTTAAACCCTTTTTTAAACACACCTACTTGTGGAGCATTATTGAATCTTTAGATGAATACATTGTCTGTATTAGATTTTAACTTAACAGCAACCACACACTGTGACTACTTCCTATTTCCATTACTTCTTTAAGAGGCTGGATTTTTGTCAAGTTGCCCTTTGAAATTTTTATGCGTACATTTTCAGTGGCTTGTAAGGTTGAGCAATGACTTTTTTCCAATGTAAAAGATTGGTGTCCAGAGATATTTTAGCTTGCATCTCTCCATCCAAAAGAATGAAACATGGCAACTGGTCAAATGGAAATCTAGAGACTTTGGAACAGAATGCCTTCTGTGCTCTACGTATAAACGGAACATAACTTCCTGTTGAGCCTTTTTTCCTATTTTCCATATGTGCAGGAGGATTTATTTATGCACTTATTTTTCATGCCTAGTTATGCAGGCCATCTTCCACTCACGTGTGAATGTGTAAACACAACTCATTAAATAGACTGTGGGAAGTGGTGCATATAAAACTGCACATTATTCTTGTCCTTTAACGCCACGTTGACTTTTGACTGTCTTCACAATCTTGTTCATTCTGGGTGGTTGCTCATGTTGTATTGACCACAATGTAATGAATGTGTAAAGGTGTCAGAGGATAGTGACACGGTAAGGGGGTGTGTCCCCTTCGAGGCAAGGCCACATGCACCCATCATTCTCAGTGGTCATTACTCACATTGGTTGAATTCGCTCCCATTCAGCATTAAATGAACTCCTCGTCAAGTGCTGACACAAAAGGTTAGGCAATTTGTCAGAATTTAATCACATCCTAATAAACAACAGTGCTAATCTTATCAAAACTGATAACTTACAAATGGGTTCCTCTGTATTCAGCCTCCTGGGAAATAGCTTTGTCTTCTTGAACGTTCATTTGCAGAACCTTTGTCCAGTGCAAATCAAAGTTTTAATTAAGTTTGTGGTTTGTTGTCTCCCAGTAAAATGTCCTGTCTTTTACCTGTCTTGGACAGTGTTCAGTGTATTTAATATTTTCATATACAGAGATACAATGTGATCTAAATTTATTTAATGTCAAAGACTTATTAAGGCCTTTTTTTTCCTCAAATGTTCAGATTTTTGTCTGGGGGAAAAAATGTCTCCACAGCCACAGGAACACATTAATAGCTTTATTTTTATTAGCATGAAATCTTTGCATCTCTGCAACAGCAGTTACAAAAGCATGCTAGTCTTCTTCACATAACAGTGGTATCAGGTTCTCTACATTCTCTTAAGCCATTCGTTTAGAATAATTTATCAGCTGTTCATGCTGCCTAATTCCAAAATGAGGCCATTTGTTAATTCTTTGCTGCATGCACTGCCAATATGTTAGTGGTCAGGATTTGATTGATACAATATGTTCCCAGCTTTGGCTAAACCGTGTAATGCTTTTGCACACACATCTGTCTTGCGACCAACCACATTCCAACTATGCGCTTGCTTTTCTTGTGCTTTAAACGTTATTCTATATTCCTGAAAGCAATACGTTTAGATATGATTGTTCACAAGCTGGAAACGCCACATCAGGCACTTATTCCACTTTAATTAATATCCTGAAAAACAACAATTGGTGCAGCTCTAAGCACAAACATGGAATGTGTCTCTACATTTCCTCTTAACAAGTCAGACCATGGAGATCCCCTGCTACTGCAATTAAAAAGTCTTGCAAAACCTACTGAAAATGCCTGTTGATGTTCGCATCCCTGGTCACTGACGGTTTTTGTGCCTCTTTGATTTTCGTGATGGTATTTTGACACAAATGATCAAGGGGAAGCACTAAATGGCTTTGAGTTTATGCTTTAGAGATCAAAAGACTCTAATAATGTTGCATTACAGGTTGCACTGAGGCACTTCTATAGGCTGGCACTCGTGATCAGCCTCCTCAGAAAACGTCAGCTTAGCTTTAAACCACGGTCATGGGGGCTCATGGTGACAAGCTAATAAACCAGTTTGCTGCTTACCTTGAAGACTAGTATTTAGCCTTTTTAGTATTAACATCCAAATAAAAAAAATCAAGAAATATGTCACCTCATGTAATTTAGGGAAAGCATGTATTCTTATGTTTTCCACACTTCACCCTATGGAAACAGAACAGGTTGTATTGTTGCAAATTGTTTTTTTTCGTCTTCTAGCAAATGATTCCTCCTGAATGATCATATTCCTCCATTCAGGAATGAGTTTTAACTTTTTGTCCTGGAAAAATGAAACTCCTGAGATGGTACTGCAGCAACCCAGTGGCATTGCAATTATGGATTTACAAGGCACCAGAGCATTTTCGAAAATTAGCATTATCGTCTGCAATTGACTTTGTTCAGGACCCTGAGGTTTTTGTGGTATTTAAGTGATTGCTTAACATCACTTCATACCAACTTGGAATAGCTACCATAACATTATGGGTCATGTTTATTGTATCTTATTTGTCAGGTTAAAGAAGTTTGTAGATCATCTCAGCAAATGTTTTAATACAGAGAAAGTTATAAAACCTTGTTTAGTGGTTGACGTGGTGTGCATCAAACACAATGAAGCTATTTATGTACGCCTGCAGCGCGAGGACCACCTTTCAAATGGTTCGACAGACTGTGTTTTTCCCTAGATTCTCTGCATCCCCGACTGCATACAAGTATGTACCACTTGCAACGCAATACATACCATTTGCAGCACAGTAACGGCATGGCTTCGACGAGTCACATTTGTTATGTGCGGCTCAAGAAGTTCACAAAGATAAGACATTCCTTCCGCGGAAAATCAGTATCTTTCATACAAGTAAGCATCAGGAAAGTCAAATGGATTTTGTCTGTCCCTAAAAACTCTTTCTCTACGAAGTGCTCGTCTAATAATTTGCGCGGAGATGCCCACAGGATTTGGGAGAAAAGGTGAAGCCATTGCAACAGAAAACAGACGCTGGGAATTAGTTGCGTAACCTATATGTTTCTTTGCTCACAGCTGATTGGTCAAACTTCAGTCTGAGATCTCGAATCCAGAACATAACCTGCCCTGAAGCAGGTTAGTCATGCAGCGTAAGATGCCATGGCAACGAACACCGATTAAAGCTGAGCTACTTTCATAGTACCTAAAACCCAGGGTTGGCGGAAACTAAGCTGAAACATAGCTGGCTAGCCACCTAATCCGGCTTCATGGTACAGGCCCCTGAACTACTTGGCAAAGCAACCCGAACGTATTTTTTTTTTTTTTTCACCACACTCTTTAGTACAGTTGGACTTAAGTGTTTTGGGTGCTGAAGCTAGTTCTAGTCCACAGGCCCACATAATGCTGGCCAATATATTGGTTATATTGATTTATCCATATATAAATATCAGGAAAAAAGGTAGCCAATGCACCTCTTAGGTTTCCAGATATCAAGGTGATGTCAGCCCATCCAAGACCTTCTACCTTGTTTAAGAATATTTTAGGCTTTGATTACAGGTCACTTATTGAAATAATTGGAATTTAAGCATTCAATACTTGAACTTGGTTTGCTATAGTTTTACCGTAGTTTACAATCCTAAATGTTTCTTTTTATTTGATATACTTTGACCTATTTAGTGCATTCTGGCAGCAGTTTAAAAATGGACGTGTGTATATATGCATTTAATGTGTGCTAGATGTAAGAACGTCTACCCTAGTGGCTAAGTATTGACACATCTGCAATGTGGTCATTGTTTCTCTAAATCCTGTGTATCAAGTCACACGTCTCAATAACCTGCAGAATAAATTCCTAGTAGCTATGCACTGATAACTGCAGAAGGATGTAGCTTAGCCTTATCAGTTCTTGGCTCCAGTGGCACATTAATCCACACAATGCCCGACTGTCGGAGTGATGGAAAACAGAATCATTTTGTTTACTCAACAAAGCCCTTACATAATTGGTTCCCTTGGTGTTCATATACACTGTGAACCCAAAGAGGCGGCTAATTTTCAAATAATAAATACTGCTTATTTAAAAAAGATCATTTTATCTCAAGTAAGGCCTGTTTAACCACAGGAATGGAGGCATTTGGAAAATACTTGCATAAAAAAATTATAGTGGTGGAATGTAAAAGGATAGCGTTTTCTAGCATTTAGTATGGCTTAGTAAAGATGTCTTTGGAAGCAAATCCAGGGAATCATAGATTAAGACTTTAGAAAAAAGTAAAATGAGATCACTTTAACCCTAGACAAAAAATGTATAACAGGTTTCAAGAGCCAGTTTGTTTGTTGTATACTTAAAACATAAAAATCTGTATTGGGTAAAAAGAATAAAGCTATTTATGGTCGTATTCTCCTTAGTTGTGATAATCGTGTGTGTGTGTTTGTGATAAAGCAGCATGGTATGGTATGTTTTGGAAAGCCTTTCCAGAATTCTCCAATTGCTCTAGCAGCTTTAAGAGTAAAATGAATTGCTTGGGGATTGGTCACTACAAAGAAGCTAAGAAAAAGAGCTAGGTACTTGTTTTTTGTTTTTGTTTTTTGAAGGACTGATTCTATTCATCTTTTGGCTTTCTTAAATGGTAGCGGCATTGCACAAAGAGCAGATACTACTTTTTTCATGCAACTCCCCCTGCATACATTGTTTGCAAGTCTATAAATGCATACGCTTGAAGTGCCCTGCCTTCAAGTGTTTAGGCTGGCAAAATGAACTATAATCATTCTCAGATTAAAGCTCAAACTACAAACTGTTTACACTCTTTGAAGAACATGCTATTTATGGAAAACAGGACTATACCGTTCCTGTATCTTAGCATTCTGGTGTCTCTGTTTAGTGAGTTGTATTCAGTCTGAAGTCACTCCAGTGTTTTTCTGATGGAATGATCTCCTTAAGAAAAGTACACTTGACTCTCCTGTAAAAAAAAAAGCCTTTAATTAAGAGGAATAGGAAAAATTATGTTACACAATGGTCCTATTTACCAACCCTAAAGCTGTAAAATATGCTTTCATAATAATAGCCTTTAAAAAAAGAACCGACAATGCTAAAAAAAAGAACATATGCATGAGCAATTACACATAGCAAGCAGCAATCTTACTTTGTGTTCCATTAGCACATTGTGCTTTTAGCAGTTCATGCAATAATTGGCCGATTACAGAGTATGCTGTTGGGATATTTTTTTGCAGTTTGCACTAAAAGTCTCTGCACAGCTAGAGAAAGCTGACCTTAATTTGCTGTGTTCTCCTCCGTTTTGAACCAGCGTAGAATTTCACATCACAGCAGTTTGGATTGAGATACCACAGAGCAAGCTCCATTGGGGCTCAATAGGATTGTATAAACAGTGGTGCTAGCTTGGATCTCATTCAGTTTGAGCCTTTGCTTCATATTGTGTTGTATCACTGCCAGGTTCAGAGCGGCTCTACAAACCCTGGTCAAATTCATTTGTGAATTATGCATTTGGTCCAGGGTTGTACAGCGATATGCTGGGGCTAGGTCAGGAGATTGACACCTGAGTATTTGCACTAGTATGCGTATATCTGCAGCTGCTGATGAAACACCTATGCTGGGTATTTCTTAACTGTCAGTGACCTCACTTCTCAGATGAAATGATGGCATACCGGGATGATCTCATATGAGAGGTTTCAGTCTTGTCACATTAACGGTGCATTAGAGGAAGTTCACTGTGCTGGCAGTGAGTGCATTTGGCAGGCTGGAATTAAAGATGAGATTCTGGAACATTTTCTTTGCCTCCATGGAGTCGAGGAGTTCACATTCTGTGCCCCAAATTAAATGTCTTGCCCTCTCCTTTTCTCTTCAAACTATTTGTCTGTCTGAGTTAGAGTTATCACGTGATGTGGGGACAATAGAGAGGCACTCTTGGACCATGGAGAGGTTACAGGGGGTTTTTGTGTTGTCCGGCTAGGGACGGCGAGGAATGGGGGGGTTGCATCCAAGCTGTGAATAGGATCATTGAGTCGGAGGTAATTTTGGGCTCTGGTTCAGGGCATTAGTTGGACAGTCCTTTTTGCTGACATGCCTGTTTCCCCCTCTTGCTCGCATGTTTTTTACCCCCAGCCCCCAGCCCTTCTGTGCTGCATCGGCATTTCTAACCAAACCAAGCCTTTATCGTCACTTCCCATGGTGACATGTGTAATAGGGTGTGGCAACCAAGATCTCTTTCCAGCCCTCACCTTAGGGAGCCTAGGCATCTGGAGACGGATAGCCTGCAGCAGGATTTCACATTTTGCATTCCTGTGGTGTGGAAAGCCACCAGAGCCTGTCTGATGGATGAATAAATGCATGCAGGACGTTCTTGTACATTATCACTGTAGCTGCAGCAGCTATAGAATGGCCTCTCAAGAGGAAGCAAGACGAAAGCTGCACACATTGTCAACATCTAGTTTAAACCACTAGTACAGAAACAAGGCAGTTTTTCGGTTGACCCGTGTTAGATCAATGGACATTTGTTGTTTTAAATGTATAGCTTTGATATTAATGGAAGTGATAAATACATTTTTTTTTGTTTAGTGTGGGGGGGTTGACTGGCTTGCTGGAAAGCTATTGGGTTCAGAGAACTTTGCTTTCACTGATTGAAAAAGCAAACGGTGTGGTTTGCAGTAACCGTGACACTCCTCAGTGGAAGTTTTTATCAGGGGCAACATGGAGTGTTTGCAGTCTTGGAATATGGTTTTGAGGGAATACCCATTAATTGTGTTTTCAGAATGCGAACTATGCCAATTGTATTGTTTTTATAGCCACTGCTGTCACACACAGCGATGTTTCCTCTACTTCTCTTATAAAGACTTAGGCTAGGACAAGTAGCTATGTTCTTTTTCTATACATTTTATTTAAAAAAAGAATGTTAATATCTGGATTGGGGGTTTATCAGTTAAATATCAATGAATTTTGTGACAAATTAATTGAATTTCAAAACTTTTTTTCTGTTTGCTTTTTCTGAAACATTCAGTTAAAATGGTCTAAGACTGTTCCCACTTTGAGAATTATGAAATTTCTTAAATTTTCTGACGGCCTTCTGCGGCATTGTGAGTTATTTTGACAGTCCCTTACTCTGTATTCTACCTCCGTCTATCTGCTGCTGACTTGAGATGGCTGGTGATTGCCTGAGGGCTTTGAGCTTACAGGCACCTGGTTTTAAAGCCGAACCATCAAAAAGAGAGAGTCATTTATCTGATGTCACCATGGCCAGGTTCAAAAGGAGGAGAGAAAAAAAAGCTAATTGGTCAAGGGTAATTGAACCGAAATGGGCAGTAAGGAGATGTTCGGTATTACAGTCTAGAATAAAGATGCTGCCATCCTCCATTTCCATTGCTGAAACTTTAGCTTTATTACATTTATTCTGTGTGCTGTAAGGCAACATTTTTGGCTGAATGGCAGTTTTGTGTAACCTGCAGGTTGTTATGCAGGAAATGTTTTAAGGTTACCCACATCATAGAAAAATGTAATACTTCCAGGATGTGGTGTACTTGTGGTTTTCTGTAGACCTCAGAACTGGTCAGCTGTATTTTTTCCTCGAGCACAGAGGAACTTTAAGCTCCCATAGCACAGATGATACTCTGTAGACATCGTTGGGTCCCAAAGGTATCAGCACAAAGATGAAGCGCCCACATTCACAGCTTTTTTGCTTTTTTTGTTAAGTAGTTTCACATCTGCTTTAATAATTCATGACAGCTTGAGTGTAGCCTTCATATAAATGATATATGGTAACATTTTGATCTTTCTAAGCAACACAACAGAACATTTGCACACATACAATGAGGCTCTCTTCCTGCTGAGATGTTTATGCGTATTCAAATGCTGGGTGCACATACATGGCTTGTGTTACAGTGTCACTCAGTCATAACATAAAACGATGTTGTACCATTGCCGCTATAGCACCCGCGGGACATGAGCCCCGGTGAGCCACCTGTCTTGCGTGTCTGGATCTTTGCTCCCCAAGTTTTGGATTTCTTTCCGCTCTTTCTTATGAAATAAACATCAAACTGCAATGTTGTATCTCAAGGAAGTAGAGTACCGTAGTAGTCTCTGGAAAACATTCCTGTATGTCATGGGGGACAAAGCTAGCATGCGATGGCCTTTCCTGAAGCAAAAAAACAGAAACCTTCTCAGCATTTGATATATTAAAATATTCAAACTTAGTTTTTTTTCTTCTTTTTTTATTTAACAAAGCTTAAGACTGCAAGGCATTCAGCGTTGTCAACATCACACTTTAAATGTATCGTTTTGACTTTTTTTGTATACATTTAACAGCCCTTAAGGAGCACACTTCCTGTTTTTCCTCAAGTTTGTTCTCATCCATTTTCCACTCACTTCGCCTGTTTTGAGCTGTACCTTTGGGCAACAGCTTGAAGTGAATATTGTATAAGCAAAAATAATCAGAAAACCTTTTGTGGGCTTTATGTTTCACCAATTATTTATCAGTCCTTTTCCCTCAGTTTGTCTAATTTTAAACCAAGATCCTTTTGCTTCTCTCTTGCAGTGAAGTTCGTCAGCTGTGGCAGAGGTGGTCTGGTGCGGTTCGAATGCAGCAATCCATCTGACTTTCGGATAGAGGACGACGGAGTAGTTTACGCTGCAAGGACTCTTCAGCGCACTCCAGCCCCTGCTTCGCCCTTGCTGATCAAGGCTGTAGACACCAACACTCAGCAACAATGGGTGACACAAGTCAAAATGATGCCTCCCACACAGGTGAATAATCTTGGCTTCTCTGTAATGCTCTCGTTTGTTTTTGTCCCTGATGTTGATGCTCGGGAAATTCCAAATGATCATTGCTGCTCCTACAACAAATAAATAATGCATTCTATGCCTGCTGTACATTCACAGACGAGTGCTTCCCTGAATTGCGGCAGGTGTTCATGAGACAGGATGGATGCTTGCTTAATTAAAACTGAATGTGTCAATTTACCAAAAGCACAAATGTTATATCAGCCCACTCAGTGAAGGGTAAGATCAGATGCAAAATAGCTTTAAGTAAAGTTCAACTCTGTGAGGTCGCAGCTTCGTCTTCCAGAGGGTACGACTCTTTTTAGGCGGCGGAACATGGGAAGCATCTGTGTGAGCTGGAAAAAGCTGCTCATCTGTTCATTTCTATGGCCATGTGTTTCATATGTCTGCATTGTATTTGGCAGAGGATGAGTGGAATTTGACAAAAAGAAAGCCCAGCACATGTCATGTCTGTCTGCGCTGAAGCTTGGAAGGAAAGCATGCAGCTAAAGGCCTGCTCTGTTCTAGACATTTAACCTTACTTAAAGGTGGTGGATATATCAATATGCCCATCTAACAGTCTCTGCAATGTTACACATAAAAGTACAGTTGGATTGTTTGAGGTGTGTGTTGAGTTCTGTATCCTTAAACTCTCTAAAGTGAGAAAAGTATGTAATTATTTGCACAAGTTAGTAATTATTGCTGTAAGAGCCTTAATTATTGGCCTTGGTGTTTTGATGAGAAATCCCAAATGCAATAATCTTGCTTGCTTTAACAAAGTCCCATGTGCTTTTCCTTTCAGTCTTATAAACTGTTTATATAAATGTCTGTTTTGCATTGAAATTTAAAGAAAAAAATCTAAGCAAAGAAGGGTACCAAATTTACATGGACGCAAAAAAAAAACATTTTGCATTCCGCTAGGCCAAAGATGAAACTTGAGCAGGTTGAGATTTTATCCCATTAGTTGCTGAAAAGGTTGTACTTCATTGATTCCTAATATCATCTTGGTGAAATCTGTACTTCTAACTTTGTCAAGCTTTGTCTGGGTGATACAATTATTTGGTTTTCTTTGAGTTCCAAACTAAACTCTGCCTCGAAGCCTCGTTAAATTCCTATGATGCGTACTATACGTGCAGGGATCTGATTGTTCCACACGGACCGTTGTTTTGGACAAACCTATGCGAAGGACAACAGTAGCAGGATACAGTTTGAATTTAGTTGGTGCGATGGGGGAGAGTAAAGATGCCCATAAACGGAAGAAACTGTGTAAAGTTTGAGATTGTTACATTCTAAAAAAAGGAGAGGGCAAAGTACATTGTATATACTACAAAGTAGACGTGGCGTACCACAGCAGTACGAGCTCAATGATCCAGCATCAGAAAACATCCACATGCTGTTTCACAAAGCGTCGCTGAACGAGGTACTGTAACCTAAGCCTGTATACATTGATATTTGCTAATTTTAATACTATATTTGTAGCAATTTCATGATGCTGTTTGACTAGATATGACGTTTAGCTTTGATGTTTTTAAGTAGTACTCCAACATCACATTTAAAATCAACAGACTTAATGCTGCGCTGCGACCAAAGTAAGAAAACAATACTTTCTCACTCTCTCCTGACAGAGACTTCTATGAGTTTTTAGAATGATTAATAAGTAATTATTCCTAAACGTTCAGTGCTGCTGAGTAGGGGCGTATCCAGGAGGTTAATAAACAGGGGCTAAAAGTGGGACTGTAGCACCAAAATAAAAGCAGATCCTCTTCTAGTGGGACCCAATCTGAGCTGGTCACATTTTAGAGTTTTCATCTGTTAAAAGGGCATTCAAAGTAATTTTATTTTGATATGGTTTATGTGACTATGTTGTCTCAAAGTCTGCTTGCTTTTAAAAAAAATTAAGTGATTGGTGAAAACAAGAAAATCACAAAAACATTGCAACTTTTCACAAAAGCAAAGCGGATGGACTGCTTAGTTTAACTTGCATTATTGCTGTTGACTGTTATTTTTAAAAACAAATACTGTAAATGGGCTTAGTTTTGAAGCCAAATGTTGGAGTTCTGTTTTTTTGTTTTTTGAAAGAGAGAGAAAAGACAAATTCTTGATCATTTTACAGTCCCAACATTTTCGTTATGCATGATTTGTTTTGGTTGTTTAAAAACAACCAAATTATCAGATTAATCGATTAATTGAATCGATAAAGTGCTAAATGAAACGATTACAAAAAGTATCGATTGCTGCAGCCCTAGTATTATGCAAGTAAAAATTTCTAAAGTTTGTCTTGTGAAAATAGATAAAATCACAGCTGTGTTAGATCTGGACAGAAATGTTCAGCTCACTTGGTGGTTGTCTGTATCTTTGAATATTCCCTGATTCCTAATGAAATTAGGGTTTAACTTTTCCCTGTCTTGCATTTGAGGTCACGATCAGTCATTCCCTTCAATAACCACCGGCCACCTCAAAGTTCTAATATTGTCATAAATCATCACATCTTTCAATTACATCAGCAATTGCATTATTTATTTTTTTATAGAGCAATTAATGTGCCAGCCTTGGGAAACATTTTAATCAATGGCATCCAAATAATATCCTCATTAATGAGTGCATACCTCATTGCCCTCTTTCTCCACCACTATTTAAACTTTTTTTCTACCACTCTGAGCAAAACAGACTGTTAGGAAATTGAAGACAGCATTTTTTTATTTATTTTTAGTCTTTTCTGAAAGGGCAACTAGACACACATGTGATCCTTCCTACACACTCACAAACACTCAGGCCATCACTCAGCCCAACACTCTGGGAGTCTGAAGTAGACTTTTAATCTGAAGATGGAGAATGCGGAGCCAAGTGTGGATGGGTACAGACCTCCAGTGCACCATAGATGGATCTGCTCTGCGTTGGGCTGAACACATCCGCCCCGCCATTCATCATTCCAGATGCAAGTTCCAAATAATTACTGGGCTCACTAGCAGCCATTTTAATAAGGTAATAGATATTTCTGAGGCATGCTCCTTTGCTATCTGTCCGCTTGCCTTCTCTGCATTTCCAGTGTGTGAAAGCAGCATAATCGGATTTCAAACATGATTAGTGGAAGCTCTGTGACATCTCCCCAGATGTTACGGGAGGGGGAGTGTGGGATGTGAGTCATGTTATAAGGTGAAAAAGTGGTAATTAATTTCTGTGTTTGCACAAGGCGCTTCGTTGTAGTTTGGAATGCTTGACTACCTAACAAGCTGTCAGTGTTCAGATATTACCAGACAACGTTAAGGACGGTCGCTCAAAGAGAGCGACAGTTTGCCAATGTTAATAGAAGACATGAATTTCTTTTTTAGATTACATATTGACTTTGTTTTCTTTTCCACCTCATTCAGTTCAAGGGTATTAAAACATTTTTCTGGCAGTACTTCAGTGTTCTTAGTCTCTCGAGCAGCAATGGCAATTTAAGCTATGTGCGTGCATAGTGTCTGGCTTTCAGGTACCACCTTCCTTTGTTTCAAATCTTTTTCATTACTGCTGAGGGAGGATGTCAGATCCATTATGGAAGCTGGTATATCTGTGTGGGAGTGTTTTATCAGTACATAAGAGATCTGCCATTTAAAACAATCCAGTGTTGCAGGAGTGAGGCTACAAAAGCAAGTTTAAGAGATTTTAAGCCACACTCACATATGTACCATTTTAAATGTAAAGCTTTATATAAAACCAGAACAGATGGTCTTGTTTGATTTCATACAAAGATTTAAAATAGCTAAAAAAAAACAATTGAAATGGCAAGAAACATTCTTTAGTTATTAACTTTTCTAAAAAGGTTCACTTGTCAGTCTGTGCAATAAGGCCAGGATTTTGTTTACACAATAAAAAATATCTTATTTGTTTAACCTATATAACTGCACCAATGGTGGTTGAGATGCATTTTTTTTTCTCTTTGCAAAATTCGAAACAGTTGCATAGCAATATATGTGAAAGATGAAAAAATGAACCACAATAATCCACCTTTACTGTGGTTATTAAATACAAGAGGCAATATTAATTTTGAGGCCATGGTTTGTAAGAAACCTCTGGCTTTTCTGATTGTAATTCCAACTTAGAAGAACCCAATTTTACCATAATTTTCTAAACCTCAAATTTCCAGTAAAAATGTCATGCATAGTTGTCTCCCAACCACTTATTCGGGTAATAAGAGCATTTCTTTTCTTTTTGTCACGTACAGTAATACACCTGTTGCACTACTGTCTTGTGAAACCGGGAACTTAAATTAAATGTGCTAAAGATTTCAAAATGTAGGTAACATTTTCAGATCAAACATGTTCCACAGAAGAATTTTATAGCCTAAAGTAGCCCAAAATGGTGCAATTTTTCTGAAATGTAGTTCTTCTGGTATCTGGTATCTTACTCCCAGTTTACAAGTAGCAACATAAATGAACAGCAAACATGCTTCTGTAAAAAGTAGTCCTTTTTCAAATCAACTTCTCACTGTTTGTTATGCTTCTTTAATTATTTTAAACATGTTGCTAATAGTGAAAGTGGTAGACTTCCTTCAGTAGCTATGAAATGTGTGTTCACTGTTCAAAAAGACAAGTGGATATATTAGTTTTCATGTGGAAAGTCCCTTGAAACGCTATTCCACTTGACAGCTGATTCCTTGGTCCATTTATTTGCATTTACCAGCTTTTGTTCCCTGTTAAAGCATCAAAACGAAATTAAATTTCATTGCAAGTTGAAAACCCATCTGCATATCCAATTTTGGTTATCCAGTTGCTGTTTGGACCACAAACCACAAATGCCGTATTGGTATTAGAAGTGGCATTAGTTGGATTACCAAAGTCATTAGGAATTCTTTGGTCAGCTGTGAAAATTTTCTTTAGCTATTTTTGTCTGTTGCCACAAGCCACAGATCGCAACTGCCAACCTCACAGCTATTCCTCCTGGGTGTTAAAAACGTCTGTGCTTACACTCCACTGCATATATATGATCATTTAATCATTTCCTTTTGGCAGGCCCAGGAAGTCGCCGTCCCTTCAGTCATATCCAAAAATGTAAAGGAAATAGTTTTCCCATCACAGAATACGGACAGCACTCTGAAACGTGTAAAAAGAGACTGGGTCATCCCTCCAATCAATGTTCCTGAGAACTCCAGAGGCCCTTTCCCACAAGAGCTTGTCCGGGTAATGTATTTGACTCAACCAGATGCATGCACACAGACCAGTCTCACATTTTTATCACTACACTTCTATTTTTTTGTTTTGTTTTGTTCATTTTCTTTGCTTGATATATCAACGTTGGAGGTTCATGCTTACAGGACATTTCCAAAGTATTAACTCCTTGATTTTATTATTATTTTTATGATTTATATTTTATTGAAATTTTCTTTTCAATTAATATGACCGTTTTTTTTTTCCGTTTGCTTTGCTTGATATATCAACTTTGAAGGTTCATGCTTACAGGACATTTCAGAAGTTTTAACTCCTTGATTTGATTATTTATCTTTTGGTGCACAGAACAGTCTATAACGGCAAGGTGTGGTATTATTTACATGCATTTGTAATGTATTTGGAATATAGAAACATGTTGTTTTTCAGCCTTTTTCCTTTTCTTTTTTCAATCAGACAAAATGTTGCTTCACAAATAAATCAGATTTTATTGATTTATATTTGAATAACATACTTTATCTTTATTTACTACATCACACTATTTGACCAACTGATGAAATTGATATTTTACTTGCTGAATAAATCCACATTCATTAAAATAAATCAAATTAAGGACTTCCCTAAGTTGTTTTGGGCCTCCACAATTGAAATCGGGAGAAGAGAACCCAGGCTTTCATTTTGGAACACCTCTGCGTAAAAACACAAGCAGAAAAAAACAAAACAGTAAAATTTTAGTTTGAAGTCAGCATTTTCCTCTGAAACGTCCACAAGGTCCATTGGAATTTTTGAAATAAAAAATGTGTCAGAACATCATGTTGATGAAAAGTTTCAAGTTAGTTGTAAAACATGGTTAATTAATGAAACTGAAACGTAATCTTTGTGCCAACAGATTCGCTCAGATCTTGATATAAACCGGTCTGTACGGTACAGTGTAACGGGTCCAGGTGCTGATCAGCCCCCAACGGGAATCTTTACCATTGATCCCTTTTCTGGAGAACTATCAGTTAACAAGCCCCTTGATCGAGAACACATCCCCAGATTTCATGTAAGTGAGAGAGGACAATTTTACAAAAGCTTTGAGAATTTTAACATGATCAACAATTGTTTAAAATCAATAAAAAAAACTACTTTGTTGAGATAGTCTCGCTCTTTCTGTCTTGTTCTCTTTTGAATGTTGTACATTTCAACCAGTTGGCTTGTTCTCAAGGGTCATGTGTAGCCTAAACAGTCTCCTCAGACTCGATAAAAACCCGATTCTCCCAGGAAGATTTTTCTTCTTGTCCGTCTGAGAATTTGAAGGATTTTGAGAAAATGGTCAGATACTTTAAGCTGTTTTTTATTGGAGCTTTTTTTTTCTCGCCATGTCATAAGAATGTTATCTCAAAAAAATTCCCTTAAATACAAAATAATGAAAATGATGCTTAGTTTCGCTTTAACTGCATCATTTATTAGTTTTCTTTGCAGAATCAGAGTCTAATAATACATGTATACATCATTGTTTCTGCAGCATCATGAAGTCTATAGATCTGTTCTATCAATTCTCAATGTTGGGTTTTATAAAGCCCACACTTTCTATTGCTGGTCTTTATATATATATATATATATATATATATATACATACATATACACAGTGGGGCAAAAAAGTATTTAGTCAGCCACCGATTGTGCAAGTTCTCCCACTTAAAATGATGACAGAGGTCAGTAATTTTCATCACAGGTACACTTCAACTGTGAGAGACAGAATGTGGAAAAAAGTCCAGGAATTCACATTGTATCAGTTTTAAAGAATGTATTTGTAAATTATGGTGGAAAACAAGTATTTGGTCAATAACAAAAATTCAACTCAATACTTTGTAAAAACCAAAACAACAAACAACAACACCAACACACACACCCACCCCACAACCCAACAACCCCACAACACACCAACCCCCCACAACAACAACCACCACCCAACCAAACCACACCACCCCCCCACAAACCAAACCCCAAAACCAAAACCACAACACCCCACACCCAACACACACCCCCCCACAAAAAACACCCCAAACAACCACCCCCACCACAAACACAACAACCCCCCAAACACACAAAACCAAAAACACCACACCACAACACCCCAACCCACACCACCCCAAACCAACCCACACACCAACAACACCCACCAAACCCCAACAAACCACCCACCCCACACACCACCCCCCCACCACCCCAACAACCCCAAAACCACCCAACAAAACACACCCACAAACCCCACAACACACCAACCCCAAAAACCCCCACAACACAACCCCCAAACCCCCAAAACACACACACAACAAAACACAAACACCAAAACAAACAAACAAAACCAAAAAAAACACAACCAAACCCTTGTTTGAAGTGACCAAATACTTATTTTCCACCATAATTTACAAATAAATTCTTTAAAAATCCTACAATGTGAATTCCTGGATTTTTTTTTTTTTTAATTCTGCCTCTCACAGTTGAAGTGTACCTATGATGAAAATTACTGACCTCTGTCATCATTTTAAGTGGGAGAACTTGCACAATCGGTGGCTGACTAAATACTTTTTTGCCCCACTGTATATGTATGTATGTATATCGGACTTTAAAGGTCTTAACATTTCTTGATCTCAACTCCAGAACAATCCTGTTGAGTGTTGTAAAATGTAATAGCTGTTTTTTCGACTGCTCTCCCAGACGGCTGGGGGATATTTTAACGCTGTGTACAAAGTGAGAATCATGACATAGACAGACTGGGAGCTGCAGCAACCAATTTAGTCTCCGTCCTTGTAAATGTTCTAATGGATAAAATGTTTGGGGAAAGCCTGACTTTTTTTTTTTTAAATAAAAAAATAATCAGCAAGTCCAGAATTATGGCTTTGCAAATTAAATAGGATAGGTTTTGAAAAGTTTGCTCTACAGGTCATGCTTTAGCATAGATGGATACTGTAGTCTATTCACAATTGTAGCTGCTTACAGCCGCAAAATGTGCTTTTTATTTTTTTAAAACAATTCTTCAGCTCATATTTCTTTTTATTCTCCAGCTGAGTGCTCATGTATTAGACCTGAATGGAAACCAGGTGGAAAACCCCATTAATTTTGTGATCAGCGTGATTGACATGAATGACAACCGACCGGAGTTCACCCACCAAATCTGGAATGGAACGGTGCCAGAGGGTTCCAAACCAGGTAAGGCTTTTGCATATATATATATATATATATATATTCAATTATTAATATGGATGTGCCTACAGCTCCAACATTGCTACAATATTGGCAGAACAATCTGTACTAATTTGGTATTTTAAAGCAGAAAGATAACGCTGAACTTGAATTAACAATGAACAAATACAAGATCACATAAAACTTATATCTATCTTGTCTTAAAGGAACATTTGTTATGACCGTAACATCTATTGACAAAGATGACCCCAAAACGGCAAATGGCATGGTGCGATACACGATCTTGTCTCAGAATCCAGAGGGTCCGTCCTCTAATATGTTCACGATCAACAACAAAACTGGAGGCATCATTACCGTGGCTGCAGGCCTGGATAGAGAGGTATTTAACAGTTTGTGTTTTTTTGTGTTTTTTTTTTTTGTGTTAAATCATGGACCGATTTATATCTATATCTTTTTATACAGCTTCTGGATGATTATTTCTCCATTTTGCCCCTTGCTTTTTATCACGGAAACATGCTTATAGGTTTGGATGAATGGACTGAACTTTTAAACAGGCAGCTAGAGTTTAGCTGTTAATATTCAAGCTGTCTGAGAACTAATGAGCCACAGCAAATTTTTCTTATTACGACCTAAATGGGAAGTACAAGTTTGCTTGGCTGTTTCACACTTATTACTCTTACAAGGAGCCACTATGCATCACTAAGCAACTAACAGTTTTTCTTCCCACCTATTGTTTTTTGTTTTTTTTTTTCAAAAGGAACACTTAATTTTTGCATTTTTATTCCCTCCATTACCCATACTGCAAAGGTTACCACTCTCTCTATAAATTGGGATTGCACACCTCTTTGAGAGAAAATAAATAATATGATGTATACAGCTGGAGCTTGGTAGCTAAAGCCTTGTGAGGGCAATCTGGCTGAGGTGGCTGCTCAATCACTTCCACCCTCGGGCCACCGTTTTATGTCCGCAAGTCGCCACCATGAAAGTAATTTGCCTGGCTCTCATTACCTAGCAACTGGTCCATCACCTGAGCGGTTTTTAATGTGAAGAGAGTCATTTGTCCCTTTTTTCATGGTGGGGTTGGTTGTACGTCTGGCGCACGCACGTGCACACAGTCGCTCATTAGCCCCAGAGGATGAAGTCAAATTCATGTGAGAAACCTGTCATTTATCATCATAATTAAGGTATTGAACGAGTCACATTTGTTTCATTTTCATAGAAATAATTTACTACGGTGCAAATTTGCATTGTCAGTACTGTCCTATTAGGAATAGTTGTGAAGTAGAATAAAATTTTGTGAAGTAAAATGGGAATTATGTCTGTGTGAAGTTAAAATACAGTTTAATTTGGAATTGTTTTGCTCAGACTCTCCAATTATCGCCTTTTTTCTGCTTCTCTTCTAGAAAGTGCCACAGTACACTTTGATCATCCAGGCAACTGACATGGAGGGTATGTATGGTCTGTCCAACACAGCCACTGCTGTCATCAGAATCACTGACATCAATGACAATCCACCAGAGTTTACTGCTGAGATGGTAAGAAACAAGCTATTATCTGGGGCTCCAATACAATAGACTTAAGGTCCCCCATTTTATCCTAGCGTTGGGTCCATGCACTCAGTATCAGTTCTGCTCTCTTACCTGCTTTTGCTTGCCTTGCACTTCTGTAACCATACACACCGTACACCAGCACTGTATAAAGTCTTATATCCTACTCCAAATGTTGACACATGCAACTACAGGGATGTCTACCTCAGTGAAAGAGGCACTTACCAAGCTCACAAATCACAGAAATTTGTAATGCTGCTGTTATGCTATCAGGGAAGCACAGGGAATGAGAGCACCGTGACCGGATGATAAGTTACCTTAGATGTCTGTTTACCCTTGATTGGTCCTGCTGTGCTTGGTGAGCCAGGGTGCGGCGCGGTATCGCTAACAGCTCTCTGTACTGTACATTGATGGTTTATTCTTGCAGTTTTTTTGGGGAGGTGCCTGAGAATGCAGTGAATGTTATACAGAATACATTTTTTTGTCTTATTTTTTTAACCAATGTAACTGCAACAATGGTGGTTGAGATGTAATTTTTTTCTGTATTTGATTAAGCACTAGCAAAATTTGAAACTGTTGCAAGCATTTTTATGAAAGATAAAAAAAACAACCACAATAATCCACCTTTGCTGTGGTTATTAAATACAAGCAACAATATTAATTTTGAGGCCATGGTTTGTAAGAAACCTCTGGCTTTTCTGATTGTAATTCCAACTTAGAATAACCCAATTTTACCATTATTTTTTTTAAACCTCAAATTTCCAGTAAAAATGTCATGCATAGTTGTCTCCCAACCACTTATTCGGGTAATAAAAATAGCATTTTTTTCTTTTTATTACGTACAGTAATACACCTGTCTACAGTCTTGTGGTACCTGGAACTTAAATTGTACTGCAATGCTAGTTTAAAAACTTCTACCACTTTAAACAAACATAGATTTCGAAATTTAGGTAACATTTTCAGATCAAACCTGTTCTACAGAAGAGTTTTATAGCCTAAAGTAGCCCAAATGGTGCAACTTTTCTGAAATGCAGTTCTTTTGGTATCTTACTCCCAGTTTAGAAGTAGCAACATAAAAGAATAGCCAACATGCTTCTGTAAAAAGTAGTTCTTTTTCACATCAACTCCTCACTTTTTGTTATGCTTCTTTAATTATTTTAAACATGTTGCTAATAGTAAATGTGGTAAACTTCCTTCAGTAGCTATGAAAAGTGTGTTCACTGTTCTTCAAAAAGACAAGTGGATATTTTAGTTTTCATGTGGAAAGTCACTTCAAACGCTATTCCACTTGACAGCTTAGTGCATTTATTTGCATTTACCAGCTTTTGTTCCCTGCTAAAGTATCAAAACAAAATTACATTTCATTGCAAGTTGAACATCCATCTGCATATCCAATTATGTGCTATCCAGTTGCTGTTTGGACCACAAACCACAAATGCCGTATTGGTATTAGAAGTGGCATTAGTTGGATTACCAAAGTCTTTAGGAATTCTTTGGTCAGCTGTGAAAATTTTCTTTAGCTATTTTTGTCTGTTGCCACAAGCCACAGATCGCAACTGCCAACCTCACAGCTATTCCTCCTGGGTGTTAAAAACGTCTGTGCTTACACTCCACTGCATATATATGATCATTTAATCATTTCCTTTTGGCAGGCCCAGGAAGTCGCCGTCCCTTCAGTCATATCCAAAAATGTAAAGGAAATAGTTTTCCCATCACAGAATACGGACAGCACTCTGAAACGTGTAAAAAGAGACTGGGTCATCCCTCCAATCAATGTTCCTGAGAACTCCAGAGGCCCATTCCCACAAGAGCTTGTCCGGGTAATGTATTTGACTCAACCAGATGCATGCACACAGACCAGTCTCACATTTTTATCACTACACTTCTATTTTTTTGTTTTGTTTTGTTCATTTTCTTTGCTTGATATATCAATGTTGGAGGTTCATGCTTACAGGACATTTCGGAAGTATTAACTCCTTGATTTTATTATTTATATTTTGGTGCACAGAACGGTCTATAATGGCAAGGTGTGGTATTATTTAGTTGCATTTGTAATCAGAGCTAACAAGAGCTCAAAACGATAATTGTTGGTTGGTTCACTCTGAATCCTCAAGTCCTCTTTTTTACACATCTCAAAGACAGGTACAGCCCTTATTTTAAATCAGGTATTCACCCTCTGTTAGCTGTAGCACAAACGACTCCCAGGACAGCTTGGAAGCAGAATCTTTTTTACTTTTTCACACAGTGTAAAATCCACACATTGTCATATGTATATATATATTTTTTTTAATCCTACCATATGTGAATGATGTTTCTGGGCTGGAGTTGCTGATAACGGGGTGAGTAAATGTCTGTTTCCTCAAGAGGGCAGGCAAAGAAAATCTCAACTTGCATTGAAAATGAGGAAGAAAGTCCAACTTTGTGTGAACTTCATTACTGTGTAGGAACTCATTACATGCAAGTTTAAACTGAACTAGTACATAAACTATTTGTCTAAAACACCAGGGTCTCTATGCAGCCTGGGTAGTTCTGTGATGATCCAGGTATTGAAGTATGATAAATATTTAATATAGAAACATGTTCTTGTTTTTCTGCCTTTTTTCTTTTCTTTTTTTCAATCGGACAAAATGTCGCTTTTCCAATTAAGCACATTTTATTGATTTATATTCGACTAATGTACTTTATCTTTATTTACTACATCACACTATTTGACCAACTGTTGAAATTGATATTTTACTTGCTGAATAAATCCACATTCATTAAAATAAATAAAATTAAGGACTTCCCTAAGTTTTTTTTGGGCCTCCACAATTGAAATCGGGAGAAGAGAACCCAGGCTTTCATTTTGGAACACCTCTGTGTAAAAACAGAAACTGAAAAAAAAAACCCTAGTAAAATTAGAGTTTGAAGTCAGAAATTTCCTCTGAAACGTCCATATTTCCATTGGAATTTTTGAAATAAAAAATGTGTCAGAACATCATGTTGAGGACGATTTTATATTTAGTTATAAGAAATGTTTAAATTAATAAAACTGAAACATAAACTTTGTGCCAACAGATTCGCTCAGATCATGATAAAAACCGGTCTCTACGGTACAGTGTGACGGGTCCAGGTGCTGATCAGCCCCCAACTGGAATCTTTACCATCGATCCCATTTCTGGAGAACTATCAGTCAACAAGCCCCTTGATCGAGAACACATCCCCAGCTTTCATGTAAGTGTGAAAGGACATTTGACTAAAGCTTTGAGAATTTGAACGTGATCAACAATTGTTTAAAATTAAAAAAAAAACTACTTTGTTGAGAGTAATCTCGCTCTTTCTGTCTTGCTCTCTTTTGAATGTTGTACATTTCAACCAGTTGGTATGTGCTCAAGGGTCATGTGTAGCCTAAACAGTCTCCTCAGACTCGATAAAAACCCGATTCTCCCAGGAAATCTTTCTTCTTATCCGTCTGAGAATTTGAAGAATTTTGAGAAAATGGTCAGATACTTTAAGCTGTTTTTTATTGGAGCTTTTTCCCCCGCCATGTCATAAGAATGTTCTCTCAAAAAATTCCCTTAAATACAAAATGGTGAAAATGATGCTTAGTTTTGCTTTAACTGCATCATTTACTAGTTTGCCTTGCAGAATCAGAGTCAAATAATACATGTATACATCATTGTTTCTGCAGCATCATGAAGTCTATAGATCTGTTCTATCAATTCTCAATGTTGGGTTTAATAAAGCCCACACTTTCTATTGGTGGTCTTTAATGTTATTTCCTAAAATTTTAGATTTTTTTATTTTTTCCATCAGAATTTTTTGTTGTAAAGAATCTTCCAACTTGCAGTAAACTGATGTACTGAATGTTTTCATTCTATTATTCACTACTAGTAAATGTATAATTTAGCTAGGTTTAGCTTTGAACAATTAGTTTTAAGTAGTTGGCTAAATCCTGCTAGAAATTATTCTTAAGGCATTGAAGATCAGTAAATGTAGGTCTAACAGTTCCGGACTTTTTTTTTAAATAAAAAAATAATCAGCAAGTCCAGAATTATGGTTTTGAAAAGTTTGCTCTACAGGTCATACTTGCATGAATTATGTTATGGGTGTGAGTGATGACAAAATCAGTCATTGGAGCACTGACAAGAGTTGTGGGTTCATAAAAGACTCAAATGCCTGTTTTTTTTTTTTTTTTTAGCATAAATGGATATTGTAGTTTATTCACAATTGTAGCTGCTTACAGCTGCAAGATGTGCTTTTTATTTTTTTTTAAACAATTCTTCAGCTCATATTTGTTTTTATTCTCCAGTTGAGAGCTCATGCAGTAGACCTGAATGGAAACCAGGTGGAAAACCCCATTGATATTGTGATCAATGTGATTGACATGAATGACAACCGACCAGAGTTCACCCACCAAATCTGGAATGGAACGGTGCCAGAGGGTTCCAAACCAGGTAAAGCTTTTGCATCTATATATTTTTTTCAAATATTAATATGGATGTGCCTACAGCTCCAACATTGCTACAATATTGGCGGAACAATCTGTACTAATTTGGTATTTTAAAGCAGAAAGATAAACGCTGAACTTGAATTAACAATAAATAAATACAAGATCACATAAAACGTATATCTTTCTTGTCTTGAAGGAACATTTGTTATGACCGTAACATCTATTGACAAAGATGACCCCAAAACGGCAAATGGCATGCTGCGATACAAGATCTTGTCTCAGAATCCAGAGAGTCCGTCCTCTAATATGTTCACGATCAACAACAAAACTGGAGGCATCATTACCGTGGCTGCAGGCCTGGATAGAGAGGTATTTAACAGGTTTTCTTTTTCTTTGTTCTGTTTTTTTGTGTTAAATCGTGGACCGATTTATATCTATATCTTTTTATACAGCTTATGGATGATTATCTCAAGGAAAATTCAATCAAACGCAACTGGACTTGGTAATTTGTCTTGGAAGACGTTTTACCTCTTATCCAAGAGGCTTCATCAGTTCATTCTCGCCGCTGACCAGGCTGGGACTGGTCCAACTAACTGGTGTGGAGACTCAGCTATTTAACCTCTTGGAGGGCTTTTACAAGACTGATAATGTCATTGGATCCTTTGTGCTCCATGTCTTAACGACGGTAGCTGGCATGTCGCCTATTGGTGGAGGTTAGGTTTTGGCTTCATTAGTGCCCTATTGTGTTATAACGACAGTCGTTGGAATCACAGTTGTTTTTCTTATTAGAGGCTAAGTTGTTGAGTCTCCTGGGTAGGGATGAAAGGGCAGCATTGTAAATTGTAGATAGGTGAAGTCTCAGGCCTCCTCCTCTGTTTAGCGATGGATTCTCTACTTTTACATAGCTGGCTTCTTATAATCTTCTTTCGAACCATCTGTCCTCTCTGTGTAATATCTGGACATTGCTGTCCTCAAAGGAGTGTGCTTTATCCTTGATCCAATGACATAATCAGTCTTGTAAAAGCTCTCCAAGAGGTTAAATAGCTGAGTCTCCACACCAGTTAGTTGGACCAGTCCCAGCCTGGTCAGCGGCAAGCATGAACTGATGAAGCCTCTTGGATAAGAGGTGAAACGTCTTCCAAGACAAATTACCAAATCCAGTTGCGTTCGATTGAAAATTTCCTTGATAACCATGACCTGGATGAATAAGAATATTCAAAGGTATTATTGATGATTATTTCTCCATTTTGCCCCTTGCTTTTTATCACGGAAACATGCTTATAGGTTTGGATGAATGGACTGAAGTTTTAAACAGGCAGCTAGAGTTTAGCTGTTAATATTCAAGCTGTCTGAGAACTAATGAGCCACAGCAAATTTTGCTTATTACGACCTAAATGGGAAGTAAAAGTTCGCTTGGCTGTTTCACACTTATTACTCTTACAAGGAGCCACTATACACTATTTACACTATTCACTAAGCAACTAACAGTTTTTCTACCCACCTATTCTGTTTTTTTTGGGGGGTTTTTTTTCAAAAGGAATGTGAGAAACCTCTAATTTATCATCATAATTAAGATGTTGAACGAGTCACATTTGTTTAATCTTTCATCATACGGTGCAAATGTGCATTGTCAGTACTATCCTATTAGGGATAGTTGTGAAGTAGAATCAACTTTTGTGAAGTAAAATGGGAATTATGTCTGTGTGAAGTTAAAATACAGTTTAATTTGGAATCGTTTTGCTCAGACTCTACAATTATCGCCTTATTTCTGCTTCTCTTCTAGAAAGTGCCACAGTACACTTTGATCATCCAGGCAACTGACATGGAGGGTAACCCCATGTATGGTCTGTCCAACACAGCCACTGCTGTCATCAGAATCACTGACATCAATGACAATCCTCCAGAGTTTACTGCTGAGATGGTAAGAAACAAGCTATTATCTGGGGCTCCAATACAATAGACTTAAGGTCCCCCATTTTATCCTAGCGTTTGGTGCATGCACTCGGCGTCAGTTCTGCTCTCTTACCTGCTTTTGCTTGCCTTGCACTTCTGTAACCGTACACCAGCACTGTATAAAGTGTTATATCCTACTCCAAATGTTGACACATGCAACTACAGGGATGTCTGCCTCAGTGAAAGAGGCACTTACCAAGCTCACAAATCACAGAAATTTGTAATGCTGCTGTTATGCTATCAGGGAAGCACAGGGAATGAGAGCACCGTGACCGGATGATAAGTTACCTTAGATGTCTGTTTACCCTTGATTGGTCCTACTGTGCTTCGTGAGCCAGGGCGCGGCGCGGTATCGCTAACAGCTCTCTGTACTGTACATTTATGGTTTATTCTTGCAGTTTTCTGGGGAGGTGCCTGAGAATGCAGTGAATGTTATAGTGGCCAATCTGACGGTGACTGACAAGGACCAGCCCAACACTCCTGCCTGGAATGCAGTGTATAAAATCACCGGGGGCGACCCCTTCGGCAGGTTCTCTGTGCCCACCGATCCAACTACTAATGAGGGTCTGGTAACAGTTGTTAAGGTGAGCGACATTTTCAAATGCAACTCTTTTAGCCCATTGATGCACTAAATATTTGCTGTAAAATTATTCCGGATTAAACTATTGTTGCTTCTCTTTGTGTGTGTTCTTTGCTTATGTGGAGGAATATACAGTCAATGCTAAGGGTTTATACCCCTGGTAGATTGATAATTAATGTCATTTTGCCCTAAAAGTTTTTCTATTTAAATTATCTGCACCCATTTTGATGATCATTGGAGAAATCTTTGTCATTACAGGAAGTAGCCCATCTTCTCTCTCTCTCTCTCTCTCTCTCTCTCTCTCTCTCTCTCTCTCTCTCTCTCTCCTCTCTCTCTCTCTCCTCTCTCTCTCTCCTCTCTCTCTCTCTCTCTCTCTATATATATATATATATATATATATATATATATATATATATATATATATATATATATATATATATGTATATATATGTATATATATGTATATATATGTATATGTATATATATATATGTAGATACAGAGTACCAATGCTGATACTTCTACCACACAAAAAATGCATTGAATTGGAACACTGGTTGTATCTTCTCTACTTGCTATAATAAATGATGGTCAATTAGATCAAAAATAAAGTCACCAGTTTTAAAGCAAAGCAGAGAAGAGAAGGAATTAACCCTATTTAGTTTCAGAACTTTGAACTTTTTCTTATGCCATTTTTCATGTAAAACACTTCGAATTGCGTTTATGCTGAAATGTTTTGCATCAACTAGATTTAGCATTACTATAGTTGAGTCTGTCTTTAATAAATTGGCATATCTGTTAGGAAGCTGATTGGATTTACCTGATTAATTATACTTATGCTACTCTTTGAACAGAAATTTACTACATTTTGTTTAACTTAGGATTTCTGTCAACAATTTTAAATCTCTAGCTTTCTTTTAAAGGTCAGGTCAAATTTCAAATACTTTAAAGTTGTTGAACTCATATCAATGTTTCTTTAAGCTGATTACAAGGTTTTCTGTTTATATTTCTTTCTATCAAAATATTTTTCAGCATTTATGAAAAGATTGTAGGTTGCTCTGCACTCTGTATCACACAAACACAATCCTAATGTGAAACTTTTTATGTTCAGTCCAAGTCTTTATTCTCCTCCACTCTGTTTTTCAGCCCATTGACTATGAAAGCACTAGGACGTTTGTGCTGACAGTGGAAGCGAGAAATGAGGTTCCCCTGGCCAGAGGCATTCACTCCCCCAGACAGTCCACTGCCACCGTCTCCATCAGAGTATTGGACGTCAATGAGAGCCCTTACTTTGATCCCAACCCCAAACTTATCAAGCTGGAAGAGGGGATGATGCCGGAGTCGACACTGACCACATTCACTGCGCAGGATCCCGATGTGTACATGCAGCAAAGCATTAGGTAGGCAGTATGCAGTTAAAAGAAGACCTACATTGTTAAAGTGTCCTTAAAACCTCTAGCTTACAGATGTGGCATTCCAAACAATGTATTTGAGCCTTTGATGCATGTGACTAGGGCTGCAGCTATCGATTATTTTTGTAATTGATTAATCTAGCAGTTTATCGATACGACTCGATTAATCTGATAAATTTTTTACGTTTTTAGATAACCAAAACAAATCATGCATAACGAAAACTTTTGTGCCTGTAAAATGATCAAGCAAAAAAATAGAGAACTCCAACTCCAATATTTGGCTCCAAAACGAAGCCCATTTGCAGTATATATTTATTTTTTGACAAAATAACAGTCAACAGCAATAATATACGTTAATAAACTAAATGGTCCATCCACTTTTTTGTGAAAAAGTTTCTGTGAAAAGTTGCAATGTTTTTGTGATTTTCTTCTTTGCCAATCACTTATATTGTTTGAAAAGCAAGCAGAGTTTGAGACGATATTGTCACATAAACCTTAGCAAAACAAAATGACAAAATGTCATTTTAACAGTTGAAAACTCTAAAATGTGACCAGCTCAGATTGGGTCCCCACTAGAAGAGCATCTCTGCTTTAACTTTGATGTTAGAGTCCCAGACCCACCCTGGGCCCCTTTAGCCCCTCTTTATTAAGCTCCTGGACACGCCCCTGCTTAGCAGCACTGAACGTTTAGGAATAATCAATTATTGATAATTCTAAACACTCACAGGAGTCTCTGTGTCAGGAGAGAGTTAGAAAATATATATTTTTTCTTACTTTGGTTGCAGCGCAGCATGAAGTTTAGTGATTTTTGATGCTGTAACTTTGATGTTGGAGCATTTTTTGTCGCAGATAGACGTTACAGCACTTACAACTCTGTTTTCATCCGTCCACAAGCAGATACTGAAAATAGAGAAAACGCAGTTCTCCACTGTGGTCAGAGTTTTTTTTTAAAGATTCATTTTTTGTGCCAAATATCTGCGTTTATGCGTGGATGACGGGCCAAACCGTAGAAAAATATCTGTTTTGTGTACGCGTGGACAAGACTCTCTTGCGATGGAACGTGAATAAGTTTACTACTTAAAAACACCAAAGCTAAACATCATATCTCGTCAAACAGCGTCATGACATTGCTACAAATACAGTATTAAAATTGGTAAACATCAACGTATAAGGGTTTAGGTTACGTTACCTTGTTTCGGTGACGCTTGGTGAAAAATCACGTGGATGTTTTCTGATGCTGGATAATTTAGCTCGTACTGCTGTGGTATGCTAGCTCTACTTTTAAGTAAATACACCGTACTTTGTTTTCAAAATGTAGCGATCCCAAAACTTTACAAATTTTCTGCCGGTTAGGGGCATCTTTACTCCCATCGCGCCAACTAAAATCAAACTGTATCACGTGCTGCTGTTGTGCTTTGCACAGGTGCGAACAAAACAATGGTCTGTGTGGAACAATCAGATCTCTGCGCGTATAGGGCGCGTCATAGGATTTTAACGAGGCAGAGTTTTTGCCTCAAGCAATTTTTGGAATTGAGTAAATCGAGTTACTCAACGAATCGCTGTAGCCCTACATGTGACATTTACTCTTGTCAGGAAAAGTGCTTCTTAAAGGTTCTCAGGTTGGTTTTCTTTTGTTGCTTTCATATAATAATAAGCAGCTAAATTGACTTAAATGCTGCTCTTCTGTTTTTACCGACTTGACACCATTTATGATCATTCAATAAAGGAGGCTTTACAAAGTAAATCTTTGTTGCACTAGTTATTTTAATTCAACCTTTAAAAATAAAACCATCTTTTATCTCTTACCAAACAATCAGTTATGCAATTAAAATGGAATTAAAATCGGCTTTTTCTGTCTTATGTTGGATTCCTATTTCTTCTAATAATAATAATAAAAAAAACCTGTGCAATTAAAGTTTGCCTTTTTCTAAAAGTCTATCTTAAGCAGTTGAGCTCACACGTGGACAAGCTCATACACAGTTGAGTTCAATTAAAGCCTCAGCCCGTAATTGATGTAGTACTGCAAGTTCATTAATGGGAAAACAATGACGATTATTTTTTCTGATTGATTACAATTCTTTTTCAATTAAGATGCATGTTAATTCAAATCATATCAATTTCTATTTAATAAATGTTTTCATGCCATTGGCAGAACTAAGCGCAATACAAGATAAAAACGATGTACATCACAAAATTAAAACCTAATAAATTAAAAAGTCATACACAGAGTCCCCAGCCCCTCAACATAGCACTTCCCTCAGATAAAATAGACATGCATTGCTTGTTATGTCTCTAAAATTTAAACAAGAATAAAATCCAACACACAAATTACATAAATCTGGCTCTACACTGCTGTGACGAAACAATATCCAAGGGATCCGCCCACGCTAGGAGCCAGTCCACCCTCAACCTACACCACAACCATAGAGCTGCACCATGGAGCCACTGGCTACCCAGACTAGGCTGATCAACGCAGCAACAGCCGTGCATACTAAGCAAATGGAACGCTTATGGTGGAGGATCCCCATGAGGTAAAACAAAGAAGTAAAAACATGAAAATCTTAAAACAAAGATGAATTAATCCTAATGATAAATAACAAATAAGTACTTAAAAATTAAATAAAAGCAAAGAAAGATAATTAAAAAAGATAATTCAATTAATTTGTTTTATGACAAGGTTGTATATAATTACTGACTAAATTCCTTCTTAAAAAGTATGTGGTTTGAGTCATTTTTTTTTTTAAGTTGTACAAGTGTATGTACATGTGTCGTGACAATTTAAGCCTTACAATTTTAACCTTGGTTGAAATATGTAGTTATATTGTGTATTTTGCTAATTCTATATAAATTGTAATGTTTATTGGGTATATTGAATGTTTTTCTTTAGAAAATAAGTGGATAGTTGAAAGTGAGTGCATCAGCGGAATGGCTGGACACTGAAGGACACTTGTTTCTTTTAAAATTCAAGAAAACTGGTAACTCTTCCACAGTTGAATACCCAGAACGCATTTTCCTATCATTCAGTATTATACCCTCCACAACTTCTTGAATTTGTTCTTAAATTGTGCAATATTTTTTTTTACTTTATTGAATGCCTTAAATGGAGAAATTAAGCAAAGTCACTCCACAAACTGATATGGACTTTTAGGAACGTATGGCTACGCTTTTCCTGCAACAGATTTAGAGGATCTGATTTAAAAGAGGAAGCCAGTTTTTCTGTTTGGCTGCTTCCAGTAGCTGGAAGAGCAATGTAAAATATGTCTGAAGTATTCTTCATAAATGAAACAAACTGTTTTGGGCACACTTTACCGTATCAGTTCTAGAGCCTATATCTCTACGACACTAAGAGATGAAGAGAGCTGACAGCTAAACAAAAAATAAAATCAATTTTTGTCTTTTCTTGTTTCAGGTATTCCAAGCTCTCAGATCCCGCCAACTGGCTGAGGATTGACCCCAACACTGGTCGGATTACAACAATTGCTGTTTTGGACAGGGAGTCGCCCTATGTAAAGAACAGTTTATACAATGCAACATTCCTGGCTACTGACAGTGGTATGTGGTATGATTCTGCAGTTGCCAAAAATACCTTGAGTATGTGATGCACAGGTTTTATGGTCTGGAAGTTTTAGTCAGACTGTTATAAAAGCACCTTTTTCGGGAAAGCCATTACTGCCAGAGTGTTCAGAGGCAGCTATTGCCTCCTTTTTTCAGGCAGAACCCCAGTGGATGTCTAATGTAGCCCAGCTCTCAAGGGGTCGTGTTTTACCTAGCATTCCTTTGACTGCTTTTGTAATGCTTTTCACCTGAAGCGTCCGCCTTGTTTACAAGCCTTAAAGATATTCTCCAAGCTTAAAGCACTATCATGAACCTGGCACTTGGTGTATCAGCAGCCTGGACCGCTTTAGCTGAAGGTTAATATGTTCGCAATCCCCAGAATCATCCAGCATGTGGATGTTTTCACCTTCTATTTGAACTGGCAGGATTTACCTCTGTTCAGGTTTACCCTGTTCTATGGGGCATAGCTTAGGCCAATAGGCTTAAAAACTCTACCAATAAAGAGGTTTCTCACCATTAATGGGTCATGATTGGATGACTAGCTCCTTTGAGCGTGGCCTGAATGGTAAAAAAGCCTCTTAGCTGGGTGAATACATAGAGGAGCCTGAAAGGAGGAGCGACAGTGGGCTCTGTTTAAATGCTTTAGTATTCCTATCCCAGTCCTTCGTCAGGAAGACCTTCTTCGGGAACACAAAAACACATAGCAAATGTTGTGATATCCACCTCTGTCTGTGTACCTCTTCACTTGAGATTAGACTCTCAGATCAGTATGCAGTTTGTATAGGACTACTTCTACTAGAGTAAATGATCATTTAGAGAGCCAATGAAGAAACTTGATACTTTGGTTTCCTGTGACTGTATCAAAAACAAACAAGAAGCGCCATTTTAGTAGGTACTTCTCAAAAATCCTTGCTATATTTGATCACGTGTGTTTGTCCATCCAGGTAAGAAACCGGCAAGCGGCACAGGCACGCTTCAGATCCACCTGTTGGATATCAACGACAACGCGCCTAAGGTGTCCCCCCAGGAGGCAGAGATATGTGAAAAGCCCGAGCCAAATGCCATCAACATCACGGCGCTCGATGGGGACCTGAACCCCAACGCTGGCCCTTTCGCCTTCGAGTTGGCCCACAGGCCCTCGGATGTCAGGAGGAACTGGACCATAACAAGAATAAGTGGTGAGACGTGGAACAACTTCAAATCCCAGTCGAATTCATGCAGGGGCCATTTGTGCTCATTTAACCCCCCTGGGATAATGAGATTAATTTAATCTTCAATTTGGTGGTCCGGGATGTCAGAGATGATGTGTCAGCTTTTATGCTTCTTTTTTTTTGCTCTTTGAGGTTGTTACAATAAAGCAGAAAAGAATGTGGTTGTAAGTACATGACATGTGAGTCATAAAAGTTTAAAACCGGAAATGAGGTTGATTACTTAGCAGTTCCGGTCATTAAAAACTTAAGAATTTAATCTTTAATTAGCCTGAGCAAAACTTGAAAAATGTTTATCCATTTGCAAAAGCACACCTTTGAGGTGCCAGAACTAAATAGTAATGTATTAATCTTACCAAATAGGCTTTAATTATTTATGCTAATTTAAAACAAAACCACAAGCAGAACTCATTTATGTGTTTAGGTATTAAGATAGTGGGAGATGAAACGTAGTGAATAAATCTTAATAGGATAATGGCATTTGGATTATCGCAGCTGGGAATTTAGCCTAAGCAGCATTATCAAAAGGTATTCAGAAGATTTATAAGCTTCAAATCCAAATCCTGACCAGGTTTTGGATTAGATATGCTGATGCAACTTCCAGGTAGGAATTTATGCTGCTTATTTGCGATAAAAGGAGTGTAATCTTGGTGTGAAACAGCATCTATAAAAATTAGTCCCGAGTTTCGGAATAAATCCCATGGGAGAAACCTGATCTCCGAAACAAATATATTAGTTTATATCAAAACGCACCGAGCTGCTTAATCTTCAGCGTCACCTATCCAAACATATTTCCTCTAAGGATATATTTAGAATAATATGATACTCACTTTCTCCTTTGTACATTTTTTTTTAGGTGACTATGCTCAAATGAGCCTTAAGATTGGCTTCCTTGAAAGTGGAATCTATGAGATCCCCATTATAATCACAGACTCTGGCAACCTGCCCATGTCCAATACCTCCTACCTGCGGATTAAAGTGTGCCAGTGTGACATGAATGGAGACTGCACTGACCAGCAGCACATCATGGCCGCTGGTCTGGGCACAGGAGCCATTATATTAATCCTCCTCTGCATCATCATTCTCCTCGGTGAGTATCGTGGTGTCTTCCTCCCACCCGCACATCACACCAGTGAACACGGGGATTATGAATGAAGCTATCCGAGATATCACTAGATTACTGTCAGATTACCAAATATATAGCCTTGATCAGGCCCACATCCAAGCCCCTAAAATATCAGATCCAATTCCATTTTGACAAAAATGTGCAAGTCATTTATTTTCTTACTGTAACATGAGACCTCTATGTTGCTGCATTAATCAGTTCTAGTGCTGGTGTTTGTGGTGTGGATGAAGCGCCGCGACAAAGAGCGTCAGGCCAAACAGCTCCTCATTGACCCTGAAGATGATGTGAGGGACAATATTCTGAAGTATGATGAGGAAGGTGGCGGCGAGGAGGATCAGGTAACGGTTACTATTCTTATCTTATGTACCTTGGCGTTTGAATCCTTATTAGGTCAGTTTTAGTCACCTTAGCAGTAAACTAAAAGTAGAGGTTCATCATCGCTGCAGAAACATATGGTTCCATACTGCAATGGTCTGTTTTCATTCTGTGTATGTGGACCGACTGACCATGTAATGTAAGTAACAACACGATATTCATGTGCATTTATTGAAACTTCGTCATAAACACATCTCTGCACACAAATCAAGGAACCAGAATATGACCATTAAAATAAAATAAAAATGTGATTTGAACAATGAATGTCCCTTTTAGGATGAATATAGTAATCAGAATCCTAATACTACTCTGAAGCACTTAAACTGACCACTTTTCTTCTTTAAGAAGCATTCCAGAGTCTACTGATTGGATTTTCCTTTTGGTGGCATCTTTCTCACACCTCTGGGCAGGAAGAAACCATGAACAGGAGAAGATTACTTATACTTATTATTATTATTGTTGTTAATAATAATAATAATAATAATAATATTATAATAAGATGGGTATGTTATTTTATCAGACACTTGCTCAAACATAATATTACTTTATTACTACTGTCATCACTATATTATTATTATCATTATTATACAACATATAAAGTAGCAATAAAAACTGATTTGCACAGATAAAATAAAAAATTGGCCCTACAAGCTGGCATAGTATGGCATAAACGGGCTTTCTGTGGTTGTCAATTTCTTATTTTCAGTTAATGAAACGTTCACAGTGCAGTGGTGGCTACACAAATAAACAGCAAATAATTCTCCCTTATAAACAAACGAAAACACACTTTTACGAGTCTGTTTGTTTTCACTAATTGAACGCTTGAATGGAGGACTGAATTACCAAAATGACACACTGCTTCTCGTCTATGACTGCTCCGACAGCCTGGTTTAACAACAACGCCGCCGTGAACTTTATAGCCTTTCCGCATTGTCCATTTAGCTAGAACTGAGTCAAGAGCCCCATGATAACACTGGGTACAACTTAAGCGGGCAGAAGGATATTAGTTCAGTGCGACCGGCCAAAAGTATATAAAAGGACCGGGCAAAGCAGCGGAGTTTGAAAGCGACCCCCGTTCACATAGGATTCTGGCGTAGAATAGAGCCGTGTCATAGCGGGACTCATGCTGAAGTATGAAGGGGAAACGTTGATCCTGGTTAGGGGTTGGTGATATGGCAAAAATAGAATATCAAGATTTTTCAATTATATTATCCTGATTTCGTTTTTATCACAATTTTTTGTAATAATGACCAACAAAACTTAAATCACACATTAAAGAAGAGAAACATTAAATAAATTAATTAATTCCAATTAGGGATAACCAGCACAGGGCTAAAATACTTATGTTTTTCTCACACCAGAGATCATAGACATGCACTGAAAGTTCTGAATGAAACATATATATATATATATATATATATATATATATATATATATATATGAGTATTTTTTTTATTTTCAAATAACCTAATTGAAAAATACATTAAAATCACAAACGTATTTAAATGTATCGTATAGAATTTAACTTTGACTTGTCTACTAAAACAGAAAGCAAACATAAATTTACTTTAGTTTAAAAGTATGATATTGAGCAAATAGAATAACATATAAAATCTTTTAAAATAAAAGACTAACATGCAGCTGCAAATATAGTGCAACATACGCCAATTAATCCTCATACAACGGGGTAAATGCAGCTTCAACTGCTTCAAATGTTTTTTTTTTTGCAGAATGCTGACAGGCACACATAAAGCTGCCTAATACAAACCTAAGTAATAATGTAGTTAGTGTAAAAACACAACGGTATGCAAAGTGCTACTGCATAAGATAATAAAGGTAGACTTTAGTGTAAGCTGTTCTAATTATTCTTTCATTCAGCCAAATATATTCTTAATATTCCATTAAACTCTCTGTGCATTCACGTGAATGAAACTGTATATAAATATATATATGTTATGGCGGTGTTTGGGGAAAAAGGCAGCTTGATAATTGATAGCACGGATTATCTACCGTCTGTGACGTAGGGGGTGAGTTTTATAATTATTTTTCCTAGCGTTTGCTGAATTAAGAAGAAGCGCTAGCCACTGCTGCTGCAGTCGGTTTATAACTTAAGCTGCCAGCTGGCTCTTACTGTGTTTGCGATACTTTCTGTTCAAGTAGTTAAACACGTTTCAGGTGTTGCGATCACTAGCCTGTACACTCTCCTTGCAAACATTGAAAATGGTGTTTGTTTGCTCTTTGTCGTCTGGTAAAAAAATAAACCAGTTCCATACAACGGACGAGGACTTTCACTTCGGAACGAAATCCTCATTTAACGCTCTCAGTCGCGGCAACGCCATGCTTGTTTACAGGTTGTACACAGGTGGAGGGAGGGGAGGGGTGGGATTCGCTTAGAGCAGCGAGAGAGTGGAGGCTTTTCTTCACACACACAGGTTGAAATACAGCAGAACTGAGAATCGGGATAAAACGATCTCTCAAAAATGACAGATCGTCAGACGTGTAGATTGCTTCACGGTCTTAAATCGTCCTATCGCACACCCCTAATCCTGTTCATAAATTAGTAACCGTCTGGACTTCATTGAGTAGTCGGCTATATAGCCGGCAGCCGGCGCTTGTTGAAAGCACTGTAATCATTCAAACTTCTGGATCTTATGTATTGTTCCATACGATGTAGGTTTGCAGTCTAGGAAGGCTATGACAGAATTTGTATAATGTGAGGCTTTTGTAGCCAGAGGTTTTATTTATATGACTAAAGGTTTTGAATTCAATGTAGCTTGTCACCATCAGTGTGTGAATGACTGAAAGTAGTGTAAAGGGTTTTGCGTCCCTTGGATTCAAAAGAATGCTATAAAAATGCAGGCCATTTACCAGTGAGTATCACCTTTTGACTTTTGTCAAAACATTTTACATTTGTATTTTCTTTTAAACCTCAATGCACCTAACAGAAGACATTCAGATTAGATTTTTAAAAAGTCTTCATGGTGAGGTTAGGTTATTGTTTCTAGATTTATTTTTGACTTTGATCAGAGATGTAGTTTAGATTTGGCTTTGTTGGAGTTCCTTTGTCAACTCTAGCCAGTAATTTTGCATTAATATGCTTTTAAAGTTATTTTTTCAAGTCTTATTTTAATGTTTTCTTGGAATATACAACACTCAAAAGCTTTGGAGTGTCATTGAAAGAAGGTAACAAAAGGCAAATAGGACAATTATTCAGTTTTTGTCTCTGACACATGCAGTTAGGCTGAATAACATTGGAAAAGAGCTGCTCTTTGAATCTTTCTGCAAACATATTTACATTTATTGTTTATTTTAATAGTTCTGCATTGCTCCAAGATGCACCTTTGCGTCACTCCTATAGAAAATCGTTTTTGTATTGTACAGTATTTCTTTATTAAAAATAAAATACTTTGTTTTTCTCCCCTCAAAGAAAGCTGAGAATCAAAGGCTGGAATCAATAAGGCAAATACATATTTGATCCAATTGGTTCTGGAAGTATTGGAAATGTTTTGTCAACTGGAACAGCTTCCCGCTTCACAGCCCCAATGCACACACAAACAATAGAAATGCAGTGCCACAGGCATCAATAATGTCCCATCTCTGTATCCTCCTGCACTGATCGGACACGCACAGAATTCAATTGTCCTAATAACCCCTTGTTAGCAGAACGGAATAATTTCATAAAAAAGGCAGGATTATACAAAATGAGCTATTTTCCTGCTGCTGGCTGAAGTGCTTTGGTGGCTAAGGTATAACAGAAATGTGCGGGAGACCCCAGCCTGACCCAGCACAGTGCCAAATTAGCCTCGGAGACGTGTAATTGGTGAGCTGATGTCATTTAGAGACAGACATCTGCTGGGGTGCAATAATGAAGCCCTGTCTAAGGTAACAATATGACTGGAAAGCCATTGCACATCTGCCGGTGATTAGGCAGGAGGGAGAACACCCATTTGTCTATTAACATTCTCAGTCTCACTCATAAAATGCACAAACCTGTGGACCAGAACATGTTGAAAAGGGAGACTGTGGCACAGAACACCCCTCAAAGGCAAACGAGTGGGTGCAGCGATTTATTGAGGGAAAACAAGCTTCCCGTTTGGCAGAGAAGGGCCAGGGCATCAGGAGAAAATGGTCTCATCTGTGGAATGGGAAGTAGAGTCAGTGTTGGGTAAAAAATGGGGCCGACTTTCCCAGCGATGTAGTCTCTATAATGCTCACCTCTGTTCTCCCTATCTCCTACTGGGGAGGAAATTGAAGTGTCAGACCATTGGGTGCTCTCACAGAATGTGATTTTAGTTGCTGCTGTCATCGTCCGGGTTTGTACAGCTTTGTATAGGCCTCATTTCATCAAAGGCAGACAGGTGATCAGCTTTCGCTCCCTGGAAATGGTAAAAAATATATATATATATATATATATATATATATATATGCAGAAATAATGGCAAACTGACAAATGGTTTTGCACAGATTCCCCTCAGAAAGGAGAAAAAGAAGAAACGGGTGATTCATCTCCTTAAAATGACCTTAGATTGATTTGATTCATATTTACCTTTGATTGTGTTGTGGGAGACATGCTGTGCATGTTTTTTTTTTTTTTCTCTCTCCCCAAATCTGTTGCAAAAAGTGAATCTAATCAAAACATTTTCTGGAAATGTTTTTCTCCTTTCAAAGAAAAGGCCATGTCATTGCATGATAACATTTTCAAAGAAATTGTTCTTATTTTGTGTTTACACAAGACTTCCCTTTTGCTGCCATAGTGAATTAATTCTAATAACTGCAAACCAAAGGAAGTAATTACCTAGTCCACATCCAAATGTTGTTACTGAAACTTAAATGAGAAAGGTGGTGCTGTTTATTTAAACTACTTAACCCTAAAATGGGTAGTTGGCAGTTTGCCAAAAGACACAATCTGCTGACCTGCACACGTTTCCATTTGTCATGCTCGGTAACCAGAAATTGGTCTATTCTAAAATTACATAAGTGTATGAGAATTTTGATCTTTTCAATTATACTCTAGTTGAAATAAATCTTGTATTTTTTTTTTTGCTTTTCATACAAACACTTAAATACTCAATATTGTATCATGGGATACAGTTTAATATAGATAGATGGTGTCAGATTGATTCTTGATTTTGGACTGCAGAATTTTCACATTTTCTTCAAATAACTCTGTATGTCTTTATCTGACCTTACAGGTGTTTTCTTGCCACTGGCAAATTAATCAAGAAAAGTGTTTATCATGGTAGACTTAATTTTGATGTCTGTGAATAAAACAACCAAAGCCATACCAACAAAGCTTCAGAGGGAGGAACATAAAAGTGACCAAATTACTTACTGTCAGGCAGATTAAACTAAAAAGGAAATTAATCAGCAGTTGTTTCACCTGCTGAGAGATTGTCCTTGCAGGTTATTGCTGTACTGATGAAAGTTTAATTTAGCTTCTCACCTCTCCTGTTTCCTCACAGGCTGCTTTCTGATACCAGGCAAATGGTATACAATTCCTGGAATTTCAAGAGACTAAGGCTTTACAGTACATAAACGTACCTTTAAGCTTCAATATACCGAACTTGCTTACAATATGTTTGAGTTTTTATTTATGATACTCTCAGCAGTAATGTTAGTATTTTTGGATTCCCTTCTATACCCGAATACAATATTACTAGGCAATCCTGGTATAACTTAGATATTTAGAGAAAATGTATAAAGTGCTATAATTAAAGTGATAGTCTGGATCTCTAAATGAGTTACACATTTTAAGAATTGTATTAAATTGACCTCCTGGCCTTAAATGTTTATATAAAATAAGTCATATTATGAATTATAACATTGCGGGTAGGTCCCGCCTTCCCGTATCTCAGCTATGGCTCAGAGGCCACGGTGCCGTCCACTTCAACCAATCAAGTGATGCCAAGGGCTGTCAATCATAACGAACGCTGTGTGCTCGTGCTCGTAACTGTGGGCATGCTCAGTTTTCTGTTTACACGGAGCCTCCGAATCAAGCCTCAGCCAATATTTTCAAACTAAAAAAAGCATCCTCACCTCCGATAACTTGTTGACACTGTTTTTTTTCTCTCTCTCCTCCGCACGTCTTGTCCCATTTACCTGGCGCGAGGGGGAGGGAGCGTGGGTCTTTTTTTTTTTTTCTTCAAATCATGTCCCTCTCTCTCTTTTTTTTTTGTCACAAAGTCCAGACTATCACTTTAAAACAAATGAGCAATTATTATTTTTTATCCTGGTAAAATAATTATTAATACAAGCGTATATGTATGACATGTATTTTTATACTGATGTATAAAATTCTGCCAAAATATAAAACAAACCCATGAGACTAAGTAGTGGTTTTCAAGTGGTTATCTCTCTTTGTGCTTTTGTTCTTTAGAGTTACAAGTATAAAAAGCTGATGCTGGCAGACCTTTTTTATTTGGACTTTTCTCCAATTGAAAATATTTTCAAACAGCCAGATTTGCCTTTCATAAAAGCAAGGGAAAGCTTAATTTTACTCATTCAGCACTGCTGAGTGGCTTTGCATAGCAACAGGAATCTTTTGGGCTAAGGCATTCCTGTTACTGTGCTTCATACAACATGAGATGGTTATGCTCATACCAGCTGTTTGACCTCTTATTAGAAGTTCTTCCGATCCTAGAAATAGCAGGGCTTGAAGGTTTGACACCATAGCTTTTTTAATACTGAGTTTTAGCTGTGAGTGGCTGATGTCTAGTGAATTACCGAAAGATTGCCACACAATATGTTGGTGAAAACAGAACTTTAACATTATTATAATCTGCAGTCGTGTAACAAATTTAGTTCTCTGCAGTTTTGCAAAATAAATGACCAGTTGCTTTGCTTCCTCTGATTTCATTATATAATAATAATACCACTACTAATAACATTTAAAGTTAGATGAATCAAAAAATATTATTTAAACTTTACATTGGAATTTGGGCAACAGTTTGCCCTCCTCCTATATGCCATAAAGATTATTCACCTCTCATAATTAAACTTCTTGTATGCACTTAATCTGAGATGACCACAATCATTATGACTGCATGTTCATAAATGTTTTATTCTTGGGCATATGAAACCACATTGAAATTAAACTTTCTGCAGTTTAATTTGTCTTTCAGTAAACTTCTATTGAAACTAAGCTCATGCTGTTATTACAACAGCCCCAACACTTGATCCCATTTTTAAATGTCTCGCCACAAATTATGTATATGGAATGTTGATGTTTAGATGCTTATGTTTGAATGTGGTGTATGAGTGCCATGGACAACCCTTTCAGAAGACCACAATATGTGTGAGACGCCACTTCCCTACAGAGTTGCTATGTCATTATGTCATTATTGGTTTGGTGGATTGAGCGCTGCCGTCATCCATTTTTTATATCCCTTACCAATGGAAACTAAATCCAGTCCCCATACTTTTTGATTTGGATAAAATTTGGATAACTTTTAAAATGGAAAAAGATCATTATGGATCCTTGGATATTTGAAGTTAAGACCTCAAAATATGCAGTTTAATGGGTTAAATTTCCTTTTGTTACTTTAAAATAACATCAGAAAGCTCAAGTTTGAAGATTTCAGTAGCTGCATACACATGTGCAAAATGTCTAATTTGTTGATAGTTCCGATTAGAATTTGAACGTGTACATGGGTCTTGAAAACATCTATCAGATTAAATAAGTTCCAGTGTTTCCCTTACATAGGTGTTACCATGGTGATCTGCCAAGGTAGCGGTGCAGACCTGCCAGCTTTTGGTATAAACTGTGACGCCTAACGTTAGTTTCACTGTGGAAACATTCAAGCCGAAGTCTAAGTGGGGGAAAAAGGAAAACAAAGATATGCAATGTTGTTGTTTTTTACTGTGCAAATCTTCAGACCTGTTGAACATGAGTGTCAATGTCCCTCAGAAGTTTTAAATGAATATTTACAGTGGCCATGCTTGCGACCCTCTAAAGTTCCTCATCATGCATTTTGAACAGTGTGCAGTTAGGATGTGGACATAAGGCACCAGGGAGCTGCATGTAATGTATAAATCAGCCCTGGTGACGTGTGCATATGAGCTGTAAACCAATGTAATTATTACATTCTTAAAAACAAAAACAAAAAAAACTATTCCGATATACAAAAAAAAATTATCCTTTTAATTAAATGCACGTAAAATATTTTTTGTTATTTTTAAATAAATATAAAATAAATAGCAGTTAAACTGTGGCTATCAGCTTGTATAAGCATACATATAATCAAAGCAAGTTAAACTTTGTAGTTATATTGTTCAATATTAAAATGTCCAGTGCAGATATTTTAGTCGGGTCAAATTGTAAAAAATGTCTATAACTTAATCAGTCAAAATAAGAACTATGAACAAGTGTGTGTATCTGTGTGTGTTATGCAGACTGTCAACGCCATGTGGAGGGCAAAAACATTAAGGACCGTGGCCAGTACAGTACAAAATCTGTTTTTTAAAGTATTGTAATCAAAAATACAGGTTTTATACAGAGTGTTGAGTTAGAAGAAGGGTAACAATGGAAAAAAACTGTTTTTGATTTACATGTTACACCAATAAATCTAAAAAAAAACTAGCACCTAATAGCTAACACACCCCACCGTTGACTAGCACTACGGCTGGAAAAATTTCTAGGGGAACACTGAGTTCTAAATTTTGCTGGAACATTTGTGTTTGCAACAGCCTTAGACCTCAAGTGAACTCTGTACCCTTTAAACCTTTGCACTTCAGAAACAAGTAACACCTTTTATTAATGTCAGCTGAAATCTGCCGCTACACATCCACCACGTTTGATCAGAATAAATCATTTTGACATGCACAGAACCATCTACCATACCGAGAATGGCCGTAGAAGTAGCAGACTTCCATTCTAAACAAACATGGCTTTGGGCATTTAAAATGGAGCAATACCTTGTTCTTCAGCTCGTGCTTTTATTTTTCCTGGTCACAGCTTTGCATCTAAAACCTTTACAGTTGTGTCATGCGTAAAACGAATGGATTTGGGTGAGAATTAGATCATGTACACACAACAGACATGCGTAGTAATGACCCACATTCGGAATGAGGGTTTACATGCACAGCAATCTGATTAAGTATCTGCATTACCTAGCAGTCTCAATCGGATTGAAATTTTGATCTTCATGAGTGTGATCGGGTCGTAGTATTCCAAATGGCATGTTTACATGAAGCAATTTTATTCCAATCAGTTTTTTAATCCGATTACTTCTGTACTTGTATAAATTCAGCTAATAATTCAACTTGACTAGTTAAAATAATGACTCAAATAAATTATTTTTCTTATGAATATTCAAAATCGGAATTTAACTGTATAACCATAATGAAATGTAATTACATCGACTGTTAGAACAATAAGTTTTGCTATATAATAAATGTTGATTTTTCTTAGGACTACTAACTTTTTCCATCAGTCTAGTCACCTTTATGTTTGTTTTTCAAAAATACAATATATTTTATTGTTGCTGTGCGGGTATTGAAATCTCTCTTCATTGGATAATCATCCAGTTCAGGTTGGATTGAAGGGTTATTTTTTAGATTATGAACCAGAGTAGATCAAATTCAGTTCAATTTCATTTAAAAACTGGGAAACGGTGCTTTAGTGAAGAACTGACTAACTATGAAGCGCATCCCAAATTTAGTATATTTTGCAGCTAAAGGTAGGTCAGTCACTGTTTTCTTGCCGTCAATTTGAGGACCAGTCTCTCTCCACACAGTGGAGCAAAGCAGTAACTATTATCTTACTTAGAAATAGCTTGAGTTCATAATAACAACTTAGATTTAATTAATCAGAGTAAGTCACATGCTGACAGCAACTAAATAGAGCTTTACAATAAAATAGATGTAATGTTGTGAGATCTTGTGCCAAAAGATCTCGTCACACCCATCGTAGCTCCCTAATTTCTGTCTACTGAGCATTATTCATGATGCACCGATAGGATTAAGGCTGTTTTTACAAGCAGGGAATTATGATTTTAACAAATTTGGCAAGTGCCCCATTTTAAATGATGTTACAGAACGATTACATAAATTCAGTTTTTATGAGTGGATAAAATGCTGAAGCTCTCTTAATTTAGTTTTAACGTATGTTAAGAGTCCAGAGCACATTACTCTAGAAATGCCTCTTTCAAGCCTCATTAATGCTATGCAGCAAAGGAACAAATCTAAGTATACAAAAATGCTCTATTTCTAAAGATGTTTTTTAAAATATCACTCATGGCAGCACCTGGAAATTAAGAAGTGCTGATAACATTGGTGTCATGTCTATTGGTCTGTCATTCTGAATAGATGAGACCTCTCTTACAGATTGTTTGAATTAAAGGACTTTTTTTTAAAGTAGCTACAGTATCACAGCGCAGATGCACGTTTTATTACTACTTCAAGAAGTACATTGGAATGTAGCCTGCCAAAGACTACTTTTTTTTAAAATAAAGATATACACAAGTGATCAGTGAAAATCTGTGTGTGTACAACATCAGATAGGATTTTCGCTGTCATTATCATGTGACCAGTCTGGTTTTCTCACACCATGGGGCTACAGCTAAAACAAAGAAATGTATTACAAGATGGACGGATTAGTTAATAACCTTCTGCATCTGATATCATCTCGTCAGGACTAGGGATGGGTATTGTTTAGGTTTAATCGAATACCGGTGCCAAACTGGTACTTTTGAAATGTGCCAGTGCTTAAACGGTGCTTGAAAAGGTGCTTCAAGAATGGAAAACATACATACTTCGTCCAAAACCCCTCTTATTTAGTTATATTTAGTAGGGCTGTCAAACTATAAAAATTGTGATCTAATTAATCACAGGGTAGTTGTAAATTAATGACCATTCCTAAATATGACCAAAAAAAACTACAGTTTTCAGTGTAAATAAAAGGACAAATCTAGATGCAGTTGCTCTTTAAAAAATAAATGTAGGATAAATCAATTAAGATTTTGTTTTCAACTCCACAATCACATTAACAATGTTTGTGTGGTCTCATATGAAAAATAGCAAATTGAGGTGGAACTAACCAATATTGATGAATAAACTTAACATTTGGATATAAGCAGACTGTATTAAATATCAGATAAGTCAAATGTAATAAAGACTAATGTAATGTAACAATTGCCCATTTTCCAAAAGTAAACACTCCAGATTCTCCAGTTCATCACAACAGGAAATATGAAGATGTACGCAGCTACTTCGGCTAATAGTTAACACTAATTTAAGTCTGAGGGTTAAAGGTTAAATTTACACAAGCAAAACCCCATCTTCACACAACTATTACCAGTCATCCAGGTGCCTATAAAGGCAGTTCGCCACACATTAAAATGAATCAAAGCAGAAACATTGTGAACTTGAGTTCAGGAAGCTTTCATGTCTCATGCTTAAACTATGCTTTGCCCAGTTACTTTGTTACAGAATCTGGAGGATGTTTTTCTCCTTCTGACTCACTTTGCTCATAAGAGAAAAGAAAATGGTTTATACACTGTTTTGCTCGAAGGACATGGTCTCTGTTTAGCTGCTAGACTGTTAATTTTGACAAAAGGGCATACATTAAGATGCTTCAGGCATAAATCCCAGTTATTCTGCTTGTCCTGCTATATGCTAACCCTAGGTAACTTGTTCAAGAGACAAACTAGGCAGTATTTACAATCAGTAATGCTATAATGGTAACTGTTTTGTTCTTACCTCCAATAAGTGTTTATTGAACCTCATAAGCTTAGAACGGTCTGTGTGCATACTTACTTTGCTGTGTTTGGATTTACTCTCCATAAGCGTTATATGCGCTCATGTTTATTTTAACATCCCTGTTTCTGTTGGGAGTGTCTCTGTGAGAATGTAGATCTGCAACTGAGCAAAGATAATTTTGAAGAGGGATATTGGAGATGGATGGATTACTGAAAATCTCTTAAAGAGGGACAATCCATCATGCACGCCTATTAGGCACACACTGCCTCTCAAATGGTATTATCTTTATCATATCTGCCGTCACCTTGATACCATCCAGCCGTCATTCAGCTCAGTCGCTCTGCTCTCCATCACAGCTTTTTTTCTCCAACTTTTTTTCCCTCCTCCCTCTCTCATCTCATCCTGTCTCCCTCCTCATGACTTTGCACAAACCGCAAGCCATTCAGGTTGCCTTGGTAATGTTAATAGGATTAGCAATGGCTTATGCATATCCACCATCCTGTGTCTGGGCATTGATTAGAGCAAAATAGTTGCCTGCACATCCTTCCTGCTGCACCATGCACGACTTCAGAGAGTCTGCAGCGTATGATGTGCTCCTCAGCTTGAACCCCTTCAGTGCTGGCTCTTTTTATGTGTGTCAAGTCGTTCGTCTGCGTGTTCCTTTACAGAAAAGATTTAAAGTCGTCCCCCCCTCCCCCCCCATGTTCTTTCGACTCTCCTTGCAGCAATTTAACCTTAAAATCTTCTCTCCCCCGAGTTGAACTTCTTCACGCTCTTTACAGCACAGGATGTGTTTATCTGTTTAAATAATCAGACTCTATTCGGGGTCTTGTCACACAGCTCAGCTAAGCGCCATCTGTTTGTGTGTTTCCCCAGGATTATGACCTGAGTCAGCTCCAGCAGCCAGACACGTTAGAGCCCGATGCCATCAAGCCGGTGGGAATCCGCCGTCTAGACGAGAGACCCCTCCACCCCGAGCCGCAGTATCCAATGAGGTCAGCGGCACCACATCCCGGAGACATTGGAGACTTCATCAATGAGGTAAAAACTCATTAGCTAAATACAATTACCAACAACTGAGGTTGAGTCTCTGTGAGCTAGAATTAAACCCCAGGAAGAGACCAAAGATGACAATGCAGTCGAAAGGCTTGAATTTATTATAACGTTTCCGTCTAGGTAAACAATCCGAATTTTATGAGTGAGCATCAAGGTCTGCTTTTCAGTTGGAAAGCAGTCATTTTGAATTCAGTCAATTATTAGAGCTGTTGTTTTCCCAGCAGAGACCAAGAAGCCTTTCCAATTTCACACAAATCTGCTGTGATGCTTATAAACCTCAAAATGTATATGATACTAACACACTTGGATATAATTGTTTTCCCCTTTGTGAAAAGTGGAGATAGAGATGTGTCAGCATATTAATAGAAGATGAGAGCAGCAGTGCATCGGCTTTCTATCAGCGTGCACAGCTCAGAGTGCCCTCGTTTGCCTGAGGCCATCATTGACTCCGGCATGAAGGGAGAATGTAAAATGAAAAGAGGAGTCATATATTTTTCACAAGCTCCAACAGACAAGAATTTCTCTGCATTACAAATGAAGTTCGCTCCTAGTTTTTGGACGGCGCCCATGTTTTTAGATTAGAGCTTGCTCTCTTCGGCTCTGCTGCCTAACCATTTTTCTCTTGGTTCCCTTTAACCGGGCGCCATTCGTTCCCTTTCCCGGTTGTTATTCACAAAAAAACGAGATATGAAGTTGTCCTAACAGCTCATATAATGGGAAATGTAATATTTAGTGGTAAAGTAAGGTTTCTAGATGTACAGCATCCTTTTGTTTGTATAGTGCAGTGCAAAAGTCCTTTTTTTTGTTTATGTAACAACAGACATTCAGGTATTTTATGAAGATTATATAAGACAGGTCAACACAAAGTAGTAAATCATTGTGAAGAGAGGGGAAATGATGCTTGATTTCCATTTTTTACAAATAAAAATCAGAAGTGCAGAAGGCTTTTGTATTCTGGCCCTATTGCTCTAATGCCTCTAAAGTCCAAAACAAAAAATTGTCTTCAAGTCACCCAGTTGGTACGCATAGTCCACCTGTAGATAATTTTAAGAAGGGTTGGATTATAAAACAGTATCCCACACTTTGAGTATCTCACAGAGAAATCATCTGAAAATGGAACTTGTATGCCACAGCTGCAAAACAAGGCGTCTTCTGGTTCAAGGAAGATATCATTCAGTCGCGGCACAGATGAACATGTTGACTCTGGAGGAGCTCCAGAGAACCACAGCTCGGGTTGGATAGTCTCTTTACAGGAAAAAAATTAGTGTGACATCACTAAACCTGCCATGCATAAAAATTTCAGTGCCCACTGTGATATATGGTAGCGGAAGCTTCATACTGTGGAGTTCTGTAGCAGAGAGAGGGAAGCTGGTTGAAGCCAATGCAAGATAACTGATGGCACTAAATTCAGGTCAATACTTTAAGTGTAGGAGTTAGAATCTGCAAAATGTAGAAGAAAAAAGTAAAGAGGACAAATGTTTACCATCCAGGTGGACAGTAACCTTAACCACACAGCCAGAGCTATAATAAAATGGTTTAGATCACGATTGGAGCATATTCGGCTATTAGAAGTGTTTGCTTAAACCAGCCAGCCAGTGGTGTCTGTCTATAATCTCAAAATGGACTGCTCCTAAAGTCATTTTAGCCGCAGCACACCCATCGAGCTGGAATGACCTAACTGATAGGGCTGACTGCCAACAGAGCGGGGAGACGAAGAGGAGTCAGGAAGGCGAGTGAGGGGGAGAGCGTCTCGTCTCAATCTTGACTCGTGCACATTCCCTCAGAGCTCGGAGCTCTTAATTAAATTAGGACGGGGGAAAAAAAGTCAAGCATATGTTTACCATAAGAAAGTTAACTCTTTAGTTGTTCAAATAGTACTCTATTAGTTTGCTTTTGGCCTCTTCTCCCAGAGTAGAGCCGAATTAAAAACATTAGTACAAACTTACCCAAATCATTATAGTTCACAGGTGGATACAGGAGGAGGCTAAGTTAAAGTGATTGCACTCAGCTTTTTGCACAGTGGCTCTTTTCAGCCCTCACGAGGTTTTCTGTGAAAGCAGCGGGTTTGATTGCACTTCTCTTTATCTGCAGGACAGAGCGGCTCCAAAAAGTGAGGGCAGTTCATGATTTCACTCTTATGGGCTGTGATTGTTTCTGCAACAGGGAATAACTCTGTTATAATGAAATCTTTTATTAGAATGCTGAGTTCAGTTATTGACTAACTTTATGAAACTGCCACTTTTAGATGGAGAGGGCTATATCCAGCAGAGCTATTATGGTTGTAATTGAAATGAACTATCCATCTGTCATATTTTCCACAAAAAGATCAGCATCAAAGCCCTGAGCAAATGCTTAACCAAAGCTAACAAGTGGAAAATAATGGCTAAGTGCCCAGGCATTTTAATATGCTCCTTCTTTTTTTTTTTGAGGGCATTTCAGCACCATAGTGGCTGTATAGAGGAAGCTATAAATCTTTGACAAGGTCCAATGAGCTGAGGCCTCATTTCTCTGTTATGTTCATGTACTCCTTTTAATTCATATATTTGTTGAGTGTCCTCAGTTCCAGTGGTAAGAGGGAGAAACCAGGCTTTCATCCAAAAGTGATTCATGGCCAAAGCACATCTCAACTCCTAGATTAGCAATCCATCAAGTCTCCAGAGTCCTGTTAGTGAATGAGGCTGGAAATCAATAACCATCCATAAGGACCTCTGGTGCTGCTATGAGGATTTCTGGGAATGTCAAGTACGGTCTTCAAAATAGAACCACTCCCAACCAGCACCCTGAGCCTCGAGATGACAGCGGAAATGCGTGCGCAAAACAATCCACTTGCCCTCGTCTCTGCTTGGGTATATGGTTTACAGAGCTAGATATCTATAAAATATTAAAGATGTTTTGAGCTAGACTGCAGATGACATCCTATCAGAGCTGTACTGCCATGGCAGGGGAGGGCAATAGGATCGGGTCACAGGGGTTATTGAGAGAGAGGAGATTCTAGGAGGCATCTAAAACCGCCAGTCATGCTTTTGATCAAGAAGCATTTTTTTTTATTTTTTTTTACACATCCAAGAAACATCAGGACGATCTGAATAAAAGCAGAGGAAACTGAAAGGAGCAGGAGAGCTTGATGAATCTGGACAAGATCCACATTTCCTAAGCAAGCGGAGGGAGACCCTCTGAAAGGTTTTATGGTAAATTGTTGGGTTTTTTTGCGTGAAGGAGCACTTGTGAAAGAGCAATGTTTATGTGGCCTCAATCCTTGGTGCAGGCGGTTGTGTGCGGAGAGTGTAGACTGTAGTGTGTCCAGACTTCTCTTTTCCAGGGTTGGCACAGGGGATGCAGCTAGTTCTGCTGGAGGGTGGGCACCTGTAAATCTGATCTGCAGAAAAAAAAAAAAAAAAATCCCACGCCTTCTTTCAGATGTTTTAAAACAGCCATTTTTCCCTCTTGTAAAACAATTGCTGAAACTAAATGTATTAAATGCATTAAGCTACAACATCAGACAATCAGGAGGTTATACCTGGGGTGGCCTATCTGATTCTATGGGTGACACATGCTACCCCAGGCCACCCCCCCAGACATGCCACTGAGTGTAGACGTGGTCTTGTCTTCCCCGAATACATCAGAGATGTTCACAGGTCCAGCTCAAGTCTCAAATGACTGAAATAAAATTTCATGAAATAAAATATCAAATAAAGCTAACTAATCTACCTGGTGCCCTTCTTAAAATATATGCTATGATGAAGAAAAGTTCAGTGGAAATATTGAAGCAACATCTTACATTGCTTTTGGAGGGGTAACCAAAACATTTGATCGTGGTCATACTTTTTAAAGGCAATTCTACCAAATATTAAGGAAACTTATGTAAACTTAAGTGTATAAAAAAAAGACAAAAATGTCTTTGTCAAAATTGTTTGTATCTACTAAATACCAAGTTTACTTGGGGCAAAACATAAATTGTTTAGGTCATATATACACTACCGTTCAAAAGTTTGGGGTCACATTGAAATGTCCTTATTTTTGAAGGAAAAGCACTGTACTTTTCAATGAAGATAACTTTAAACTAGTCTTAACTTTAAAGAAACACACGCTATACATTGCTAATGTGGTAAATGACTATTCTAGCTGCAAATGTCTGGTTTTTGGTGCAATATCTACATAGGTGTATAGAGGCCCATTTCCAGCAACTATCACTCCAGTGTTCTAATGGTACAATGTGTTTGCTCATTGGCTCAGAAGGCTAATTGATGATTAGAAAACCCTTGTGCAATCATGTTCACACATCTGAAAACAGTTTAGCTCGGTACAGAAGCTACAAAACTGACCTTCCTTTGAGCAGATTGAGTTTCTGGAGCATCACATTTGTGGGGTCAATTAAACGCTCAAAATGGCCAGAAAAAGAGAACTTTCATCTTAAAATCTGAAGGCTATTCCATGCGACAAATTGCTAAGAAATTGAAGATTTCCTACAACGGTGTGTACTACTCCCTTCAGAGGACAGCACAAACAGGCTCTAACCAGAGTAGAAAAAGAAGTGGGAGGCCGCGTTGCACAACTGAGCAAGAAGATAAGTACATTAGAGTCTCTAGTTTGAGAAACAGACGCCTCACAGGTCCCCAACTGGCATCTTCATTAAATAGTACCCGCAAAACACCAGTGTCAACATCTACAGTGAAGAGGCGGCTGCGGGATTCTGGGCTTCAGGGCAGAGTGGCAAAGAAAAAGCCATATCTGAGACTGGCCAATAAAAGAAAAAGATTAAGATGGGCAAAAGAACACAGACATTGGACAGAGGAAGACTGGAAAAAAGTGCTGTGGACGGATGAATCCAAGTTTGAGGTGTTTGGATCACAAAGAAGAACGTTTGTGAGACGCAGAACAACTGAAAAGATGCTGGAAGAATGCCTGACGCCATCTGTTAAGCATGGTGGAGGTAATGTGATGGTCTGGGGTTGCTTTGGTGCTGGTAAGGTGGGAGATTTGTACAGGGTAAAAGGGATTCTGAATAAGGAAGGCTATCACTCCATTTTGCAACGCCATGCCATACCCAGTGGACAGCGCTTGATTGGAGCCAATTTCATCCTACAACAGGACAATGACCCAAAACACACCTCGAAATTGTGCAAGAACTATTTAGAGAAGAAGCAGGCAGCTGGTATTCTATCGGTAATGGAGTGGCCAGCGCAGTCACCAGATTTGAACCCCGTTGAGCTGTTGTGGGAGCAGCTTGACCGTATGGTACGCAAGAAGTGCCCATCCAACCAATCCAAATTGTGGGAGCTGCTTCTAGAAGCGTGGGGTGCAATTTCTCCAGATTACCTCAACAAATTAACAGCTAGAATGCCAAAGGTCTGCAATGCTGTAATTGCTGCAAATGGAGGATTCTTTGATGAAAGCAAAGTTTGATGTAAAAACAATCTTATTTCAAATAAAAATCATTATTTCTAACCTTGTCAATGTCTTGACTCTATTTTTTATTCATTTCACAACGTATGGTGGTGAATAAGTGTGACTTTTCATGGAAAACACAAAATTGTTTGGGTGACCCCAAACTTTTGAACGGCAGTGTATATATATATATATATATATATATATTGTATTTCACTGTGTCCATTTGAAACTTTAATATTTTTCTTCTTTTTTCTGCACAGGGACTGAAGGCGGCTGACAACGACCCCACTGCTCCTCCCTATGACTCTCTGCTAGTGTTCGATTACGAGGGCAGCGGCTCCACAGCTGGCTCCCTAAGCTCGCTCAACTCCTCCAGCAGCGGGGGCGACCAGGACTACGATTATCTCAACGACTGGGGCCCTCGCTTCAGAAAACTGGCGGACATGTATGGCGGAAGCGACGACTAGGGATGCACAGGCACACCGATGGATAAAAATTTGTTTGTTTTTTTTAAATGAAGAGAATGAAAGATTTCCCAATGAAGGACACATACAGCTTCTGATATTCCCTGAAAGTGATCGGACTGTGACTGAAAAGATACAAATGATATAAGTTGATTCCGAATTTTTTTTCTAAAAATGAAACAAAACAAAAAATCAACCAACTTGGGCTTATTGTTGTAGTCTACGCATACATATGCTTGTTGAAAGCTTAGGCATAGCCTGTGCTCCAAGTGTGAAGGATGTGGGGAGAGAACACTCGGTGGACTGTCGCCACTCAGATTGTCGGTATTGAACGCGCTCAGTTAAACTTGAATTTCACAGTACAGAAGCACTGGGATATAATGTGCCTTTTTGTACATTTTTTTTGGATCTAAATGATTAGTTTTATGTTCAAGGCTTTAATGGTACTGACTTTTGGAGTGATTTCAAACAAAGTATGTTACACTCTGGTATGCTTCTACGTGCTTTTTTTTCAGTTACACACGGCTCCTATTTTGAAGAATATTTAAATAAATCCTGGATGGAAAAATGATTTAGAGCAGCACTGTACAGTATGCTAGACCTTTAGAGTTTCTCACAAAAAAGAAATTATGCAGCTGGTTGCAAATAAAGGGAGTTATAAACCACACTTTTTGTAGCAATTTCTTGTTTTTCCTTAGCATTTTCTTTTTCTTTTTGAGGTGTTGTAGTATTTTACAAATGCAACAAAAAACTGTTTTGTTCTGATCTATGTACACTTAATTTGCCTTAGTCATGATCTGATAATTTCAACTTTTACTTCACTGTAAAAATGTGTACATACTGTTTGTTTTACCTTCTCTTTTTTTGATGTAGTATTATGAAGCAGTGCAAAAGTTCAAAACTTGTAAATGTATAATTTGGACAACAAATTCGTTTTTGCATGTTTTTATCTTTTCATGACAAAAAAAACAAACTTGAGATTCTTTTTCCCCAAAAATTTATTTAAAAGTAAAAAAAAAAAAATTCTGGGTGACATTACATGTGTAGAAGTTAAAGGTTTTTTGTATAAAAAAAGAATTAAAAAATAAAATGACAAAAAAAATCGAAGTAGTGATCTTGTCAGCACATTTGAATTTGAACCAAAAAAGGAGAGTGGGATGGGTAACATGCTAATGGGCACTGACTAATGATTCAGCTTTAAGACTGGAAAAGATTTTGGACTTGAGCCTTCTGGATAACTGTGTGTACTGGAACACAAATTATACATCTCTGACCCCCAACCATCCAAATAAAATGCTGATTTTGGAGCTAAAAGCCCCGGCTTCTTTATTTCTTCTGCTCAAGCTCAGCATAACTTCAGAAGCTTAATTATACTAAGTTGTGTAGAGAAATAATGCTACGCCCCTTTTCATATAGGTTATTGCCAAAGGTGTTTATAAATAAAAAACATTTCCTTGTTTGCAGAGCTCATACAAAACAAAAATGTGAGCCTTCTGCTTGGAAGTCTTGTTTTTGGGCAACATACTTAATAAATTCAGTATGTAGCACCGTGTCCCCAAGTCAAGGTCAGAAACTTGAAGGAAATGAATTTATCCCACACCTGTCTGTTTTAAAGGATTTTTTCCATTGGGTACAGTCAGATTAGATTTGACCTCTAGATGAAGATTGTCTGCTAATCCCAACACCGCCTCTTAAGAAACTTCCTTTTGTATTTTCTTGAGGGTGAAAACAAGAATTACTTTGAGAAATCAGTTCAGCTGTCAGCTGAAAAACACAAGCCATCACCTCCTTTCTCTCGCATGTTGAGAAATGATATTCACACTTGCCTTCAGCCAATTTAATTCGTGAAAAACTTCCAGTAAAATGAGACTGAGCAAATTCTGATTAGGTGTTATTGTTAAAGACCATCATCCGGCTCCTCCGAGACCCAACGAACCCTTGTTTTTTAGGTGACCTTGTGGTGTGCAGAGCTTATCTCAGAGTGTACACAACTCAGCACTCCCATATCCCAGAGTTGACACCAAATGTTACACTGCAGAGGCAGATTTAATGTTGAAAAAAACCAAACTGACCTCAAGGTTCTGCTTCAACTGTGGCTGATTCACATCTGTTGTATTGAGCCACTTCCATTTTACCTTGAGGTTTTCAAACCGAGGCAATTCCCTTTGTTTCCTTTTCTCTGTTCATTTAATGGAAGGGGTTAACTTTTGACTAACCCCTTTTGCTGGCTTTGATCTTGAGCCAGCAGACATGTGTTCAGTGATTCCACGTTTTAATGAAGGACTTAATTTTGTTGCTTGAAGTTTCCAGTGTGTGCACTGAAGCAGCATATAGTTTGAGTAGGCAGTTCACCATTAAAGAAGCAGTTTAACATTTAGACATCTGCTTGTTTGATTTGAGACCTAGATGACTGCATAGAGGCTTTTTAGAATACATCCATCTTTTTAGAAGAATAAGCAGCTGCTGGAAAATGCAGAAATACGGGATGGACTACAGTTTTAACACCAGAAAGTCATAGCCTGAATTATTTAAACTGGAGTGATTAGTTGAATAGTATATTTTCTTTGGTAATTTTTTGTTCACAATGGCCTAATTTGCATCTAAAAAAATACATGTCTAAAATGTTAGCAGTCGCCATAGCAGAATCTCTCAATACAGGTGGACAAAAGTTTTCTGGCAGGTAGAAAAAAAAGTGGTGACTGAATTAACAACATAATTCTGAGCTAAGTCCTAAAGGGGCAATGGATGTGATGGGACCTTTCTCCGCCAACTGGCCAGTACAGACAATGCTGATCAGTGAGTCAAATTAATAGCTAAGCCAAAGCCCTCCCTACCCCCCTGCTCAATAGGCATTAAGGGGAGTAGCAGGTCCTTCCACCCTCCTATCAGTGCAGTTTGACCTCTTTAAATCTACAGGAAGATATTACTTTATCAAAGTCCTCCAAAGAAAAGAAATTAATTTTAGTTTAATATGAACTTGCCTCCATCGTTTTTAATTGGTTGTTAATCTAAATAACAAGTTAGCATGTTTCTATAGCCGCAACCTAATACATTTTAGAGTACAACCCTTGAAAAGAAAACTTTCTGACGTTCAAAGCAAGAAAAGGGAGTTAAGTGACTAGGAACGTGGAATGGTTGTTTATGCCAGATGGGCTTTCCTGAATATTTCAGAAACTGGTGATCTACTGTAATAATCTTTTTTTTTTTAAACAGAAAAGGTACAGTAGCAGAAGACTACAGACTTGGAGGACACTTGTAAGCTAAAAACAGGAAAATGGTGTTTCAATTCAAACAGGTTCAACAAAAGTCCAATATAACAAAGTGAAAAAAATATATTGCCTGAGCAAATGAGTCACTATTTCAGCTTTGACATTCAGATAAAGTTAGAATTTGGTGTAAATGGTAAAAAAAACAAAAACAAATACAGAACTGTCCTGCGTTGTATCAATGGTCCAGGCTGCAGCTGTTGGTTTAATGCAGCAAAGATATTTTCTCATCCCACTATTACTCAGTAATAATCTTGCATCTATAATTGCCTAATTCCTAAGTTTTTAGGCTTGCCGCGTTCATACATTTATGACGTTTATGGCTGCAATGTATCGATCCTCTTATGGGTACCTGCAGCAGGATTATGCAGCATGTCACAGAGCTCATTCTAAGCTGATTTCTGGAACATTGCATTAGTTCACTTTACTCCGAGGGCCTCCATAATTACTAGATCTCATCCAAAGTAGCCCATTTTAATATGGTGCGATAAAAATTTGGTCCATGACTTTAGCTGACAAATCTGCAGCAACTGTATCGTGCTATGATGTAGATATGGGAAAGGAAAAAAAAATTTACAGATCTGAAAGCTAAGTAGGATCCAACTTGATACATGCAAGGTATACCAAATAAAGTGTTCAGTGAGTGGATATTTTTAAAGTATAACCTATCCCTTGTTACCGGTATCATATCCTGAGGAGACGGCATTTAGTGATTTTCTACAGCACAATGACGGCAAACATATGCTGCTCTTTCACAAGTCATTTTCTTGTAACACCCACATCTCCGAAATATACAAGTTTACGCAAATTAAGTCTCTCCAACTGTGGTAGGTTCCTTATGAAATGTGATACAGCATAGAACATGCTAACTAAAAAGATAATGTTTCGCTGACTGCTAAGGAAACTAACAGATTACACATCAAAATATGGAAACTTCCCCTCTGGAAAATAACCAATGAGATGGTCTTATTGGAGAAAATTAAATGTAAAAATCACCATTTATGTTTACTTTAGGGTTAAATGCTAAGCTTTATCATGGAAACAAAAGAAACAACATTTTTGGTATGTCAGAATGTTGCATGGATAAAACTCCATCCTCCCTTTATTTAACTCGCCTCCAGGATCTCCTACCCTGCTGTATTGTTTTCATGATGTTGAGATTGCTCCAACTGGTTCAAATTCACCAAGCAGTCAAGTCTTGTTTGTTTCGTCTTCTTTTTCTCCACCCTCAGCAGGTGGAGAAAAATAATTGATATTCCAGCGTCCCACTTCAATTTCACAACATGGATTATCCCCAAAGGTATGCTGGCAATCTAAGAGAGCCCAGGACGTAAAGGCGAATGCTGCACACCTCCCTTCATTTCCACACTGAAAACATACAGCTTTCTACCTTTTATAGATATGTACCGGGAGAGTATGTAATAATGCAAGAATGGAAACTGCTTCTCATGAGTGGCACTTGAAAGCGTTATATAGGAAATTAAGGAACAATGTGAAATGTTTTGAGGATAATAATCATTGAAATTGACAGCCTGAGCAGTAATTAATGACCATTGTGCGAGAGGCATGTTTTCGTTGTGTATTTGCAAGATGGTGCAGTAAGGTCGGGTGATATAATTGCACAAAACGGTGTCTCATTTACACATTTCAGCTTGCTGAAGAATGGATAAAAATAGTCAACGGCAAGCGTGTTTAAATAGGCAGAAAATTATTTGCCAAACTAATTAAGTCGGGTAGGAATGACACCATTTTCCTCTGCCAATATCTGTGGATACCTTCTACATACAAACTGCACAATAATAAAAGAGGGAAAAAAAGAAGAAAGGGAACACCTCAGTAATACAAAACGATGAATAAATAATAAATGTGTTATCAGCTGCTGGCTCTCTCCATGGGCTTTGTTGGCTTTCCTAGAGTGAAATTTGGCTCTGATGCTCACTATCTTTTCATTAGATACGGCAATATGTGCTGGCAGATATTTTTTATGTTTTTTTTTTCCAGGTTTTATTCAAAATATTAACTTGGAATGTGAAGAGAAAGTCGACTCATAATGCTCTGAGCACTCCTGGGATGTTCTCCAGGGGAAAATGGCTGCAGATTGCCTGTTCTTACAAGCACCCCAGGGCTGCTTTTATTGACTGTGAAACAATGCTTCCATCGGCGACTCCGCACCACAGCAGATTTACAAGACAGCCATCCTCAGCTCCCAAGCCGGGGTGTCTCTGAGAAAGTGTGAGTGCGTGGACAGCTAAACAAGTAAAACAGAGAGAGCCACCCAGCCTCGGTGGGCGAAGGTGGGGGTGTTGGTAAACATGCAGAATACAAACTAGAATCCAATGCAAACTAGCTTCTGAGTTATGCTGCTAGTGACCTTTGGTGGACTTTGAAAAGATGGATACCGCCCAGGCCATCGATAGAAATTTCTGGCCCTGAGCAGCGAGAACATATTTCATATGATTTCCCAGCCCCTGCATGCTACCTTTGAATGAATAAGTAAGTAGTCTGGATGACAGCGAGTGCTTACCAGAGCACATGCACTCTTTAATGTATTTGTGTATGGACCCAGTCACTTGTGTAAAATCAATCAATTTGATTTCTACACTGCTGTCCTCCAAGTGTAATATTAGATCAGCGTGTTTGCATTTCCTCTACAGAAGGAGTGAAAGGAGGCCTGCTCTTTAGTCAAGTTTTTCTTCCATCCAGCCTTGACCTACTGTGTTGTGAATAAGCATTGTGCCCCCTTGTTTGTCTCACTAAAATGTCTTGCTTTTAATATCACACTAAAATAATCTTAGTACAACAGTTTCCATATTAAGATTTAATGTTTTTAAGAAAATACAATGTAAAGCAAACTGGTTGTATGTAAAAAACAATATTCTCAATCTTTTGGAAATCTTGAATTAATTGTAATTGACCATAAAAGGCAATTTCCCTAACCAACACATGGGCCTGATTATTTCCAAGTCTGTAGAATCAAGATATCACTGAAATGTCAACTATCTGACAACACGAAGTGAGCTAAACCAATATTTAAAAACAACACTATATGCACCAACTTAAAAATAAATAAATTAAGAACAGATGAGAATCAAAGTCACTGAAATCTGTTTAGAAAGTCTTGCAAAGCCATTTCAAGGCTTTTGGACTCAAAAGAAACCACAGGGAGAGCTATTATTCACAAATGTAGAAAACACAGAACAGTGGTAAAGCTTCCAAGGACTGGCTGGTCTACGAACATCCAACTTTACATCTGTGACTCATCCAAGAGGTCAGTGGCATCCGTGGGAGAGTAAGGTCCTGCCCCAGACTATTTGGATAATGTTTTTATGGACTAAAGAGAAGGAAGTAAATCATTTTTTTTTTAGTTATGCTTCTTTTTACATCTGGTGCAAAACTAAATAGCAGCACATAAAAACATAATGAAAACAGAACTGGTGGTGGTAGTATGATGGTTTAAAGACACACTCTGTAACTTTGCCAATATTTCCCCTTTGTCTCCATCTCATGGCTTGTGGTGTAACGTTGTAAAACCAAGTCTCTATGGAGTGCATCTTAAGAAGTGTACTCACGGTTTTACAAGCTTGCCAGCCAAAATCACAAAAGACCAAACTAACGGCGTGTCAGGAGCAAGCATTTATTACTTACCAATCCAGTAGCAACACGGCTTGTTCAGCATCCATACATCCTGCTGTATCTCTATGTCTCTTTCAAAGCGGCCGACCACACAGCAATGAACAGTTGTAACACTGGGTTTTAGAAGGCAATCCTACTTTGACTTAAACCTAGCAACAGTTTGACAGAAAATATCTTTCACAGTAGTGAGGGGAAGGAAATGTTCTCTGACCTGTCTTCTCCCATCTTGGTGCCCCGCCGACACACCGGGTGCAGAACGCATGCGCCCCAGTATGAATCATCATAATGAGCCTTCTGCAGCGGTGAAGCCCCGGCATCTTTCAGCTCCGGTAGCTTTCAGCTCTTGCCACTCAATCTCTTTTCCTCACTTCTTTTGATAGTTTCTTCTTTGGAGTTGATAAGCTCAACTCAGGATCCAGCTCTGCGACTCACACCGGGCACATCCATTCGCCTGTTGTGACGGATTGAGTTTTTTTTCTTCTGTTAACTGGTTTCCAACTTCTGTTTGCGTCTGTGGTTGATAATAGCTACGACAGATGTTATTGTGCCAACAGACAACGCTTAGCTGCCCTTGTCGATGCATTTTTGTTTACATAGAAAAAAAACCAATAATCCGACTGTCAGGTGAGATGGCAATCTATTGTTTTCAAATAGTTGTTTACAAAAATTGCTCAGCGATGTTTCTCTTTTTTTTTCAGGTTAGCCGTATCTACTAAAAGCTGGGCAGAAGAAGCCCTGCCAAACACAAAGTTCCCTTTCAGCACTGCAAAAAACTGTTCCAACCCGTCTGATTTCATTCCCAGTTAACACATCTGCAAGACATCCAAATATTACCGAAACCATGGTTTAAAAACATAAATAAATAAAAGCGTTGTCCTTCGGCACAGTAGCATCTGTGGTAGCTATTAGCAAACACTACCACTAACGGAAGTTGGAAACCAGTAAACACAAAAACGGATTAATCCATAACACCGGTATGAGTCAGAAGTTATTAAGCTTTCTACAGCTGTGAAGCTTTCGCAGCTTTTTAACTCAGTAGCAGTTTATTTTCCTCACTTCATCTGATAGCGTCTTCTTTGGTTTCTTTGGTAGATCTGCAATAGCTGTATATCATTAGGTAGTGTGTAGCATACTGCCGTAAAGTAAAGCTCAGTTAATACAAACGGAGAAGTGGTCCATGGGTAAAAAGTTCTACAGTGTGGCAAACCGCAGGATGACCCTCCCATGTAGTGACAGCTCCGAAAACGAAAATCAAAAACTGTGTCACATAAATTTTTGGAAATGTGTGTTTTAATGGTGCAAAGGTTACGTATTGGGTTTTTAAAGCTGCTTTTCAATATCTATAATTGATCAAACCAAGAATTCTGATCTCTACATGAACTGATAGAGAACATCCAGCTACAATATGGCATAAGCCCAGATATTAGGTGTAGGAGGCAAATAGTTTTTTCTTGTAGGCTAGGTTGGTTTGGATTGCTTTCTTTTCTTAAAAAAATCCTAATTTTAAAACAGCTCTTTGAATTTAATAATGTTGTCTTTGTTTGATCATCAGGAACATTTAAGATGTCTAATAAAGGAAAAACTTGAATCTTTAGGGAACAAATGCTTTTTCAAGGCACTGTACAGTCTCCCTTGTTTTGTTTTGTTGTAGATTTCAACCATATATCTTTCCAACAGCTCACCCTCCATCCAGATGATATTGTTCTCCCTCTGATTCATCAGCTCTTGTTTATCAGGGACCACACATCCCCTCTATCAGTCTATGTGCGTACACAGCCTCTGATGCCGCGGTCACAGAGCTCACAGAGAGGGCAGAGGGTGGCGGTGTGAGGAGCTTTGAGACAAAATAAAAGATGAACGCCTTTTCTCTCAAACGATGCATATCATCCAAGCAGGAGATTTTCAGTTTGTACGCCAACGTTCAATGTCATTTTATGCCGCCCATGAGTGCTCACGAGGCAAATTTCTCATATTGCTGTGGTTTCTCTTGCACGAATGGCCGATCCCCTCCACAAAAGGACATGTAATCATAAACCATGCAGACACATTACAAGACACCAAGACCATCTATTTTCTTCATTTTCTTTCCCTCACACACAGACTTGCAAACCTTTCTTTATCACAAACAGAGATGGCTATGACCAAGCATTCGCATTAAGCAGCCACTCACTTCGGAGAAAATGTTTTAGATGTTTCTTTTCTCCTGTGAAATTGAATATTCAAAAAGCAAGTCAGAGCGAGGAGGACATAGCGTGAACCAAGTGAGAGCCTCAAGATTTATTCATGCCTTTAAACACTTGACATCCAATCACCCTGCCTTCGTTACAGTTTTGTGTCCCTCATGGCCACATTCTCATAATAACTGGATAGCTTCTTGCAACCAGTAACAAATCGGTTACTGTATTCTTGTGCCGACTGCAACAAAAGACTTCCATGATCAGTGATTTATAAAGGTGCTGAAGGGTAGATTGCTCTTAGATCAATGTGAGGCTGATTATACAGGGTGGTTGCAACATAACTATTTGTATGGAGGAGAAAAGAGGCCAGTAGGTTGGCTCGACTTTCCCGTCTGCTGACTCCATTGTAGTCAGTCCTTTACGTGGATGGCTCAGAGCTGGAGTGATGAGACATCAGCCAAATAGGGAACAAAACTTCGAAGCTCAGTCACTTCACCAAGCAGTTTTCCCTCATGCTTTGTCGAAGACACCCAAGGGCATACATCAATTTTACAAAGAATTAATCAGCCTATTATTATTTTTGACATCTGTAAAATATCTGTCATTTGGTGAATAACAGCTCTTTACTGTAAAGCAGCCATAACCATCAGTCGGCTTTGACAAATGTCAACCGGTCAAGCAGTAAGCAGTCATAAACTGGTAATTATAAGATCCACTTTGTCTGCTTTACTTCTTTAAAATTTAATTTGATAAATCTTATAATTGATTAAATAGCTATAACTGTTTTTTTCCCGCTGTTGAAGTTGGCTCCACGGCTCTCAAAAGGTGTAAAGCATATTTATACCGTGACTGGATGATGTTAAATTAATTCTCACCCTATATGGGCTAATTCCTCCTCGGATCAACATTTTCACAAATGCCTGCTTCTTTTTGATTTCACTCTTTGCCCTCAGTGCCTAATAGGAGGGAAGCTTTAAAAACAGGGTAGCTTACAGTGGGAATAGCTTTGCTCCTGGTTTAGTGTTCCTTTGAACTCATTACTGAAAGCATCCAAGCAAATGGAGATTCACAGTAGCCCTTCTAAGTGTGTTTGTATTCAGCCCCCTTTTAATATCATGTCCCCCCTCCCAAAAAAGTAAATAAATAAATAAATAAAATCCACTGCAATGAGTTCATTTCAAAGGCAGTTCTAAGAAGGCTTCAGAGGATTGTAGAATAAAATTGGTGAGCTATTAGTTCATGAAGGTCAAAGAACAGATCAGACAAGTCTGTCATAGGCTTGTAGAGAGCTTCAAATGATAGTTAGGTTATGAAACTAAGTCTAAAGCTGTAAAAATATAGAGAGCATTGGTCCCTCCACAAGTACCTCTAAAACAGAAGGGGTATAGAACAGCTGTAAATCTATTAAGAGAGGTAGGTAAGTCGCTAAACTTGACAGAGTGTGGGTGGGGGGGACAATAATTCCGGCTGACAACCATGAGGGCCACTGTAGAACTGGAGAACCTTCAGAGGTCCACAGCTTTGGTGTAGAAATATGTAGAAACAGACGAAGAATGAATTCTGCACTCAACGTTATATCTGGCCTTTAAGGAAAAGCTGCCTTCCAACCCATTGAAAGCCATCATCAGTCTTGTTTTTAGTTTGCTATAAAGCATGTAATGACAACAACAGACATGTAGAAAAGGTGTTCTGGTCTACTGTGTGTTTTTCTGCCACAGCACACAAATATTTTGCAGTGAATAGAGTCGTTAAAAATCTACATGTGAGTCTCAGGATTGTGGCCGTCCAGTGTGACAAACACTGACTGCTTATTGAGCAAATTTCTGAACCAAATCCAAACAGTGTCAGGAAATGTACAGCACCAGCCTGCAATTGACCAATGCAAATACACCCAGGGAGTAACACAAGAAGCTGGTGGCGAGAATACAATGCGACAGCATCAACATTAGCAACACCAGAGGCTACATGTGGAGCAACAAAAAAGCCACATTTATTAGGCTTGAGATCTAAGCTCAGCCCACTTTTTGTCCTTTTTAAAGCAATATTAAACATTCAGTAACTTTTGTACAAAGTTTTCTCACTTTTTAGCTGCATAATTTTTATGTATTTCTTTCTGTTTTCCCTTTTTTGTCCAAGAGAGTATTTGTAGCACAATGAACAGGAGTGACTTGCAGCACAAAGGAGAAAGCTCAGCTGAAACAGTAAAAGGACTCCCCTGTTCAACTTGTTTATTCCAAGGAAAAACTATATTATGGGCAAACAAATACTCACAGAGAGATGGGAAGACCAGCTGCTGCCCCACACAATAGTGCTGAGGTAGGTTTGCTGCATGTTGCTCTGGCTGAATTAATGGATACCTAAACAATATATGACTGTAAATAACTTACTTCATAGAAAAAAATATATATTAATGTAAAATAGATTTACACAGGCAAGGGAAATTACAGGACACGGTATTCAGTTGGTTGCTCTCAATTAATTATACCAATGAGGTCTCTTAAACAGTTCAAGCTTGCAGTTAGTCAAATAATCAATTATCTGATTCTTTCATTGAACCTGCTACAAAGCAGTGAAGAACAATTTATCAACTAAAGTTTACAAAACTTTCAGCTTTCTGGATGAATTCAGAGGTTTTGACAAATCTGCAATGTACAATGTACATTTATTTGCATTTACTAGAAGATATAATTTAATCTGAAAAGAACAACTGATCTGTGGCAGACAGCAAAAATATATTTAATTTTATACTCACAAAAAGTCAAAACCTAAATAAAAATATCTGTTTTCTAATTAATCTCCGTTATACTGTGAAGGTTAGCTGAACCAGGAAATATCTGTAATTGTAAATAGGGAAAAAAAAACATGAAACAGGGAAAGTTTACTTAAGATTTCTTTTAGGGACATTATTAATAACCAAATCAAACAGAAATAGCTAAACAAACATAAACTCATAGAGTAGGTCAATTGAATAGTAGCAAAACAAAATATATTATGAACTGCTTCTTAAACCGTATACATACTTAACTTTCATTGAATTATATGATTGAGGCTCATTGCTTTTGGTTGTGAATGAAATGTATGTGTATGTGACATAAGAAAACTGTCTGTCTGTTGCCAACATAATTCAAAAACATATGGATGGATTTAGACGAAATTGTCAGGAAATTACAGCAAGAACAACTGATTACATTTTGGGGTTGATTCAACATGAAACGCACTTTCACCCACCAACCAGATGTGCTAACCTCTACTCCGTTACGGCTGGAGCATATTCACAGCAAGTTAATCGCTCATGTGTGAATCTCCCCTCTCTGTTGAAGGAGTACAGTGACAGGACAAAGACGGCCATATGTCTCATTAAGAGACTTTTTATTGGAAAAGTGATGAAATTTAGAATTAGAAATGGTAAGGACATGGCCATGGCGGAGGTGTGTTCTGGGAGATGCTTCCAAAAATTGTCCTGGTGAATTCTCAAAACAATATTTTTTCCTTATAAACTGTATAAATGTGTCTTTGCCAATACAATCTTTCTGTTTCAGGGCATTTTTTGACATTTTCGTGTAAACCCGTTATATTCTAAATTTTTTGGTCTAAAAATGTCTTAGTGCTGCCGCTCATGGTCATTGTGTGGTACTGCATTTGAATTTTGTGATTCGCTGGGAGTGGTACATCTTTTCCATTGTCTACGTCACAGTAATGGTCTCACAAAGACACCCTCCATTTCTGACACACTCACCCCGCCGTTTGGCAAGCTGGAATGTGTATCTTGTGTGCAACGTACACACCGCTAAGAGAAACAGAGAAACTGAAAGTCGTATATTGCACAATGGAGGACCACAACGGTGAGGTGGCCACTGGCCTCTCTAAACGAGCTGTTAGACAGCTGCAGTACATCCAGAATGCTATTGCTCAAGTCCTGACAAGAACCAGGAAATACGACCATATCAGTCCAGTGCTCCGGTCTCTGCACTGGCTTCCTGTCGCTCAGAGAATAGAATTTAAAACAGTTTTGCTTGTGTACAAGTCTTTTCATGGTTTGGCACCAAAGTACATCTCTGACATGTTAGAGACATATGAACCATCTGGGGCACTGAGAACTTCAGGGAGGGGTCTCCTGGTGGTTCCCAGAGTCAACAATAAACATTTCAGTTTCAGGCAGCTACAATAAGGAGTCTTCATGAGGATGAATCAAAAAAGGTGGAAGTAGTAAGAGCAAACAGACTGGATTTACAGCAGCATATGGCTGGAGAGCTATGGAGGGTGTTTTGAATGTTAGCCTCTGTTAGCGTTATCACTCAGAGGCTGCACCAGTCCTGTCTCCCTCTGCAGTTGCTCTGTCTTCAGGGAGTGCAATCCAACAACTCGAACTGATACAGTGTTTGGCCGCTGGGCTCCATAAAGCCTCCATTTACCTCTGGTGGACGGTGGAGAAGAGACATCATGATTTCTCTGGTAATGAGAGCCTTTATGGAGCTCAGTGGTTAAACGGCGTATCAGTTCGAGTTAGTTCAGCCATGACTGCGAACTCCCCCCCAGCCCCCCAACTCTTCCCGTCTTCCCGCTCATGCTCCACACTTGGCCATGCCCCTTCATGCATCCTTGCCATGCCCACTTTAGTAGAATTTTTCAAATGTTGCCTGGGGGGCGGGAAAATGCTTTTTCATAGGGTTCAGTTACACTTTAAGGTCTAAAAACTGATGACCAAACATTCATTGTCCAGATTTTGTGGTAGAGAAAAATGTTTGTCACATCTGTCCTGTTATTTTTTCTTAAATTCTTAAAGATCATCAAGGTTTTTTTTGTGTTTTTTTTTAAATTGACCAGCTGTGGGTTTCAGCTAGGAAGTATAAGAAGGATGCAATTTTTTAAAAATTACACTGAACGTTGTAAAGTTAATTTTACACCGTTCAGTCATGAATGACCCAGTTGGGGAGCCCTGCAGTGAGTGGCTTTCTTTTTCGACCTCTTATAGCTTATAGCTGTTTCACGTTTTCTCTATTTGTGGAGAAAATCTTCATTGTGGTTCACTACAGTCTCAAATCCTTAGAAATAACATTTTGTAAAACTTTCCAGACTAAGAAATGTCAGGGACTTTGGTTCATATTTGGTTATGCATTTCATTAGAGCAATGCAATCTTATGCTTCCTGAGATCTTTTAGCCTACTTCATGTTGTCAGACAGGTTCTGTTTAAGGGATTACTTGATTCTACACATCTTGGAGTAACCGGCACTGAGAGGTAATTCATTGTACAACAAGTACGTAATTGTATTTTTAGACAGGGCCAGATTGATGTGGATCTCTTTTCCTCCATAAATGGAATCCTTGTATCCATTTACTCAGTTTATATTAATCTGTTAATAAAATGTCCTGGTCTCCAGGTCATCTGATGTGTTTTAGTATGCCAAAAATCTAAGAACGGAAGAAATCTTTGATGGGTAAATATTTTTTCAAGGCACTATAAATCCAAAATGTCATTGAGAAAGTATGCTAAGGACAAATGTGAACGTTTTTTTAAGGCTTAGAAGTTAACAAAAGTATACTAATTTATTTGATGTTTCACTGTTTCATTTTCTTTTAACATGTTTAAATTGAAAACAAATTCAGTTCAATATGCCACAGAGAATTTTCATGTTCTTTTTACAAATTGATTACATTTGTAAGGACTTTTTTTGGTTAGACATAATAAGATACCCATAGTCTGTACAGCTGCTGAAAAAATAAATAACATTGTCATTGTTTTATCACATGCATTTTCTCTGCTACTGCATAGAATGTTTGAAGTATTCATTTGAGAGTAACATGTAATTGAACATTTGGTTTGCATGAAAACATGATGCTTACACAATTGACTCAGTTAAATGACAAGAGTTCTTTTTTAGCCGTCATGTAGAAAAAAAAATATTTTGTTTTTTAAAAAGTTAACCATTTATCAGTTCCATCTTTAGATTTTGAAGCATGATACAGAATCAATATTTAAATCCCAAACATTTAGTAAAAACAGTGAAGTGACAACATAATAAAATATTGAACGAAGTTCCTAAGTATTGTGATGTGTCACCAGAACTTTGCTTTGGGATTTGGGTCAGGGCCTTAAAGGGGCTGGGCCAATAGCTTGACAATATCATCTTCATCTTATTTTGTCACAACCATATTAGTGAGTAAAGGGTCGTTGTATGTTACAGCTTCGACAATAAACTCTCCGTGACTTTTAGTCGTTAATATAAAAATTGTTAAATTATTTATCATTGGCAAATATCTATACAAAATGTTATATTTTTTATCCGCAAGCAAGATTATAAACTAAAATATGGCACTTTTGATCTTGTTATGAAGCTGTGGCACATTATTTAATTGTCTTTGTGTTTAGGTTGATATGAAACTTGCTAGATGTCTCTTTCAAATGCATCTTTACTTATTTGGGATTTCTTCACAGATTTCATCAAGATGTGTTTGAAACTGACAGTCATGCAGTATACACTGCTGTTCGCAAAGATAAACATAGTACCCCAAGACATTTGTAAAGTGTTTTCAAAGTTGAACCAGACTTAGGTAGGTCAAGTCAGGTTGACTCAAATAATGCTGATGAGCCTGTCAGAAGCTTCTGAAGCCGCAGCGTTGTTTTCACATATTTTTCAAGACATTTAAAGGCCAACTTGTTCTCATTCCCAAGGGCATAAATACTGCTGTTCTCTCACAGCTGGTAGCGTCTCTGAGGTATGTGCAAGGTGTCCTTTGGTGCAAAAACTGTGATTCACTGACTACAGCAATATTTGATACCAGAGCAAATGGTGTCTTGTGAGCAACTAACAACATCCATAAGAGACAGGAGACATGACAGTTAAATATGTCACGAGAATTAGGTTTTGTAGACCTGTCTAGGACTCTCGTGTGACACCAGTGTGTTTCAGTGCACAGAGTTTTGCACCTCATCATATTTTTCATAGCTTAAACTGTAAGTTTGCACATTATTTTCACCTGATGTACATATTCTTATTCTGTGTTGATGTACATATTCTGTGTATTATTGTATTTTTTTGTATATATTTTTTCATTTCTGTTACATATGTTGTATATTTGTTGTTTCTTTGGCTGCTGTTTACGACCGAATTTCCCCTGGTGGGACTATTAAAGGATTATTCTATTCTATTCTATTCTAAGTCGTGTGCTTTCTGGTTTTCTCTATACTGTTGTTTGGTAAGAGCCAGATATCAAATCTTGTTTTACGTGCTCTAGGAGTATAGAACATCAAACATTCCCCTAAATACCCAGGCAATCTGCTCTGATGTTTCCCTTCTTATAGACGTCAGTTCATCTGTGAAAAGAAAAGCAGAACAAAAAAAGGCAGATGAGTGTAGATGTGCCAAAAACTAAGAAACCCATAAACTCTTCAGTTTATAAACAAGCAGAAATGCAAGCCTGCCAAGAAGAATAATTCATCTTCTTCCTTTCAAAGCCCCAAACACAGAGCTCAGGCATCCGAAAGAAGTTTATTATCAGCATTCATTACATACTGGAAGCGGTCATGGACACAAACAAAAAAAATATAACATGTCCAAGAAGAGACCATGCCTGCAGAGTGCCCAATCATTTTCAGTGCTGTTGTCTCTGCAGTGCGAACATGCACAGTGATGAAGTACAGTGACTGCAGACGTGCCAACTGGGTCAGCTCCTGAGTGGGAAGCCAAAGCGTTAAATGAAAAGAGGTGGACATATATTCATGTGGCGATCAGTTTAACTCTAAACTGCAGATGTCATGAGAAGCTGCTTGGCCTCATGAATGCCTTTACATCTACAATTCTATGTTCAATTAGACACTATAACACGAACATACATATTCTAATTAAGGGAAAAATTTATCAGCCATTACTGTGGTGCACGATTTTTGTTCATTTTTACACCTTTCAACACAAACACATGTCCAACTCTTCAGTGAAACCTTTTGATTTTATCGATTTCAGTAACAATTTCAAACTTAATTCCTATTTAACAATTATGGTCTTTTTTGCCTCATTGGGCAACATAGCCTAGCATTGTTTTTGTTTTTTTAAATCTCATTTGCAGATTCCCTTGTATTGGAAAAGCAAAAAGGGCAAAGAATCCAGTGAACATGCCACAGCTTAGGTTCTTATGCTGTCCATTAATATCTTAAATAGAAATCACTGAGACTTCATTAGGACAAATTAATCAATAACTGGGTGAGCGAAGAAAAGTCATTACTTGGTGTACAGTAACAGTTAAACATGCTTATCTGCCTTATACCAATGAAAATTAGAAGTTGGAAGCAAAGTACACTCAAATTTATCCAGGTAAAAAATCTATCCAAACCAACCTGGAAAACATGAGGTTGGCTAAAAAAAGGCTCTTAAAAAGCAACACATAACACAAAGATCTAAAGAAATCAAAAACAGCTTAGTCCTGGTTTTGACCACAAGGCTGGGACAGTAAAATGCAAATGTTATGTTAGGTTTTGGCCTTTCATCAACATGGTAACAGCATTTTGGTCGGTTTGACAATAGTATCCAGATTGAAACCTTTTAGAAATACATTCATTTCCATTTAAATGTAAACAAAAAACGTTTGGAAATGTTGATGTCACTCACGTCAACTTGAACTTAGCAGGGCTGGTTGTCCTCTGTGTTCTGTCTGAACTGCTGTACCTGTTTAGATTATTAGGAGTGTTAAAGCAAGATCTGCTCATTGTGGAACATTCATGCTGTCATTGAAAATGCATGGATTACATGTGCCACATCACATGTCCTCTTCTCTCTGTACACAGACGACAAGTTACGAAAAGACACATTTGAATCAGAAAACTCACAAAGTTTCACCACCTATGTGAAGCATTCTTATTTTGGAGTGGTGAATTTCTTTTGGGATGTGCATCTGAAAATATTTTGGGAAATGGATCTTAACAGCCATTTAAAGTTTTCAGTCTACAAAGGGGGTCAATCCAGTTGTAAGGATTTGAGACATGCATGAACAACAATGGAAGCCATTAGTCACAAATAAAGAAAACATGGGAGAGTGGTGAATCTGGCAATCCTACCAAAAAATCTTCCAAGGGTGCAGCAACAGTTAATCCGGGAGGTCACCAAAATCCAAGAACACTATTTAAAGCAATGCAGTTCTCCGCTCACATGATTCCAAGATGGAAGCCCCGTCTTTATGTCAGAAAATTAATTAAACAGAGACAGAGATGAATACACATATTTTCCTAACCTTAAAATAGCAGCAGCTGCGATGCTTCACCAAAAAAACGAGTAGCAGCATGTCCTTCATATCCATATCTAAGTTAAAGGTCTTCTAAACTAGGAAATCATATAATACTTGTTCTTTTTAAAATGTGCTCAGTCACTCTAAATTGCATATGCATACTGCATAGGAAAATTTTATTCAACCACCACTACCTACATTAGCTGTAGAAAGAAAGTAGAAGGCAAAAACGACTGAGTCAGAAAAAGCCTGTCCCTTCTACTTCATACAGTAAATTAGTATTAATGGTCTTGCCTATCTTTGTTTGTGGCTAGGAGAGAGCAAAGTAGCACGACTCTGCAAGTAGCAACTAACCATTAGCAACTGCACAACATTGCAAACAAACAAAAACACAAAAAAACCAAAAAACAACAAAAAAAACAAACAAAAAACACACAACAAACAACAAAAACCAACAACAAAAAACAACAACCAAAAACCAAAACAAAACAAAAAAAACCCACCCAAACAAAACACACCAAAAACAAACACAAAAACAAAAAAAACCCCAACCCCAAAACAAAAAAACAAACAACAACACCACAAAACACCAAAACCCAAAACCAAAACCAAAAAAAAAACAAACCCACCCAACACAAAACAAAAAAACAACAACAAACCCCACCAACCAAAAAACCAAAAAAAACACAACCAACAACCAACAAACAAAACAACAAACACAAAAAAACAAAACCCCCAAACCCACCCCCCCCAACCACCCCCCCCAAAAACACCCCCAAAACCCAACAAACAAACCACCCCCAACACCAAAACAACCAAACACCAAACAACCAAAAAAACCCAAACACCAAACAAAAAAAACCCCCCCCAACAACAACCAACCCCCCAAACCCACACCCAAAAAAAAACCCAACCCACAAAAACCACAACAAAACCACCCAAACACCAAAAAAACAAAACCAAAAAAAAAAACAAAAAAAAAAAAACAAAAAAACAAAAAAACAAAAAAAACAACAACAACACAACCCCCCAACACACACAACACAACACAACAACACACACAAAAAAAAAAAACCCCACCACACAACCCCCAAAACCAAACACACAAACAACAACCAAACCCCCAAAAAAAAAAACAAAACCACCCAAAAACAACACAAACCCACCAAAAAAAAAACACCCACAACAAACCCCAAAAAACAAAAACAAACCACAACACCAAAAACCCACACCCCACAAAAACCAACACACCAACCAAACCAACCACACACAAAAAAAAAAAACAACCCCAACACAAACAAACAAAAAACAAAAAACACCCAAAAAAAACAACAAAAACAAAACAAAACAACCAACACACAAAACACAAAAAAAAAAAACAAAAAAAACAAACAAAAACAACAACAAAACCAAAAAAAAAACAAAAAAAAACAAACAAAACAAACAAAAACAACAAACAAAAAAAACACCAAACAAAAAACAAAAAAACACACAAAAACACACCAAACAAAAAACCCAAAAACCAAAAACAAAAACACAAAACACAAAACACAAACAAACAAAACAACCCAAAAAAACCCACACACAACCAAAAAAACCACAAAACAACACACAAAAAAAACAAAAAAAAAAAAAAACAAAAACACAACACAAACAAACAACAAAAAACAAAAAAAACAAAAACAAAAAAACAAAAAAAACACAACCAAAAAAAAAAAAAAAACAAACAACACAAACAAAAAACCACACAAAAAAACCAAAAACACAACAAAAAAACAAAAAAAACCAACAAACAATTGATGCTGAGAGTAAATTTACAGGTCCTAAACATTTTGGAACAGATCTGATCCTAGAATAATGACATAATATATCTGATTAGTGGGGACTCTGTAACTGACAATTTATTTAGATTTTTATTTTATTTTCTTTATTTTTCTTATTTTTTATTTTTTTCCTCTTTCTCTCTCAAAATTTATATATTGGGTTCGACTTGGATTATGACCCAGATTTTTGAACTGCGGTCTGTTTATTAATTAGAACTTTGGAAAATGTTAATTTGGGAAGCTGGATTAAAGAAAACATAATTCAGTGGCGCAGTGGTTAGCGCTGTTGCCTTGCAGCAAGAAGGTCGTGGGTTCGTATCCCGGCCCAGGGTCATTCTGCATGAGTTTGCATGTTCTCCCCTGTATAGCTGGCTCTCTCCGGTACTCCGGCTCCTCCCACATCCAAAAACAGCATATAGGTCAATTGATCACTCTAAATAGTCCCTAGGAATGAATGTGTAGTGTGAAATGGTTTCTGTCTCCTCTCTGTGTTGGCCCTGCAACAGACTGGCGTCCTGTTCAGAGTGTACCCTGCCTAACGCCTGATAATAGCTGGGATAGGCTCCAGCTGCCCGTGACCCTGAATTGGATAAGCGGTTAAGAAGATGGATGGATGGATGGA